>MU254054.1:0-33327 GCA_019669825.1 Calycina marina
GTCTTCTGTTTGGTGATATTATAAAATAAGTATAGTTTTAATATCTTCAATTGAGGCTCTGTTCGCCTGCGCAGTCAATCCCTGCACCTAGTGTGCCCTGCGAACTAGGCTTATTAACCAGCATGCTCCACCTCGTCAGTCAATACAAGCATTTATTTGGACACAGTCACGTCAGTGTTTTGCATCACGGATTGCATGACGACGATAATTGGAGTCAATCTGGGAGTTCGAATTGACTATCAAATAACCCTTTTGATACAAGTTGATGAGCGTATGGCCATCAATGTTCCTCTTATCGAGGCAAAAACTCCCCAGCCTCCTGAAGCCAATATCGTATCAACGGCAAACAAAAACACCGCTAGACCCATCCACTCATGCCTTTCATAGATAGATAAGAACAATTTGATGCTTTTCGGGATTCGCTGTGGCCTTTGTGAGTGGAAAACAAGATGATAATTGAAAACAAGGTCGGAAGACCAATGAAGGGCATGTCGTCCAGGCACTTTCATAGTTTCTCTCCTTCCCATATTCGTGCATGAGCCGAAGCGCAAAAGAAAATTGAAAATAATAGTAACACAGATTCGATGAACTCCAGGGCGCTGGCAATCGACCATAAGGAGTGCTACCGATTGTCGTACCTAGATTTAATGTCCGTAATTGCCGCCCCAACCACCACGCTGCTGTTGTTGCTGCTGCTGTTGGTTGCCACCGTAGTAATTTCCACCTGCACCTGCAAAGGGTTGGTAACCATCGTATTGGCTGCTCTGATGTCCCTGTCCAGCTGATTGATGGGCAGATGCACCACTGGCAGCTCCGTACTGAGCTCCAGCTTGATTACCGTGAAGTCCATGACCTTGCTGAAGGTGGCTTGGATAACCTCCATAACCACTCTGTTGAGATTGTGGTTGGGGAAGACCTGAGCCTGGTACAGTGTTGGTAGCAGATCCAGGTCGTCCAGCCTGAGAAAGAGAAGGGCTTGGGCCATTGGCAGTCTTGGATTCGCCGAATGGCTTCAAGTCATCACCTGCGCTTGGTTGGGCACCCTGGTTGGCACCGTATTGTTGCTGGTTTTGTCCTTGATAGGATGAACCACGGCCGAAAGCGTCGTGAGAACCGCCAAAGGCACTACCGCCGAGTCCTTGTGGAGCTTGAGACGATTGGACAGAACCAGCACGACCGTAATCCCCAAAGCTACCACCGAGAGCAGTGTCGCGACCTGGTACGGACGAGCCACCAAATCCTCCAGCGGCAGGAGTCGCAGAGTGTTGATTGTAATGTCCTCCGGGTCCACCGTAAGGGTAAGCCTGCTGACCATGAACTCCACCCTTCGCACCGTAAGGAGCAGCTCCGTAATTACCACCACCATATCCTTGATACTGGTTCATGAACTGAGCGTAGTATGGGCTGGAGTAGTATGGATGTCCGTAAGGGTAGCCACCAGCTTGTTGCTGTTGTGGATGACCTGGTTGTGATTGAGTACCTTGACCAGCACCTGGGGTTTGACCTTGAGCTGTGGGATTAGGAGTGGTATGACCACTAGCTTGACCTTCGCCACCAGATGGGAATCGTGACTGAGCTTGTTGAGCAGATGTCTGTGGTTGCTGAGAAGCAGCTCCCTCGGCCTGAGGTCCACCGTAGCCACTGTATGATCTTTGTGGACCGGAGCCTTCCTGTTGAGGTTGAGGAGGCGGAACACCATATTGTTGTTGGTAATAACTGTTGTATGCAGCACGTTGTTGTGAGTCGTTGTAGTAAGAGGAGTAATCGTTTGGTGGTGCAGATGAGAACGGTCCAGACTGCGGCTGTCCCTGAGAATGAGCTTGAGCATTTGGATAACCTTCAAATGGGCTTTGTGTAGACGCTCCACGACCACCAAACTGGTTAAATGGCTTTGAAGGCAAGGAAGCTTCTTGACTAGCAGGATGCTCATAGCCATAGCGACTCAGAGGTGCTTGCTGACTATTTTGGGTGCTTGGCAAGGTCTGTGGAGAGGGAAGGCCAGGTGCAGCAACGGGCGCAGCAGCTGGCAATCCAGTTGGCTGCTTTGGTGTGGGAAGACTCTCTGGAACTGGAGCAGCTTGTTGAGGAGCAGGTGGCAATGCAGCTCTGGGTTGTGCGACGGGTGAGTGCTGGGGTGGTTGTGCTCGAGTCTCAGGCTCCTCACGATCGCCATCAACATCTTCATCTCCTGAACCATTCAAGTTGAATGCTCCAAATTGGACGGCAGCTCGGTCGACTTCACGGTTTCCTGGCATGCGTACAGCTTCTTCCTGGTCTAGTACACGACGTTGGTAACTGGGAGTTCTGCCCGAAGATCCTGTAGCCTTCAATGCCGAAGCTTGGAAACCACTTGCAGGTGGAGGACGGATTGCTTGAGGTTGACTTGGTGGCAGTCCGGTATATGGCGCGCCCGCTGCAGATGCGATTCGTGGATCCCAAGAACTAGCAGCAGTGCTGGCGGCAGTAGCAACAGGGGCAGGGTTCGAAGTATCCAGAACTCGCTCCAGATTTGTCTCGGTCAAATCATCCTTGGATGGAGTAAGATCTTGCTCAGGTTCATCAACAGCAGCTGTCTCGACAGGAGTTTCAAGGGCAGGTTCGACTGGGGAGGGTTCAGCTGGGGTCTCTGGTTCGGCGGCAGGCGATTCAACAGGCTTCTCATTCTTTAGGGCTTCAATTGGCCTTCAAGCATGTTAGCATGTACACTACATGGTTGGGGAGTATCATACTTCTCAGCAGGCGCTGGTGCTTTCTTGGGGATTGGTGCAGGCGCAAACATGCTTGCCCAGCTCTTCTTGACACCTTCCGGAATGATGCTTGTCGCAACCTTGGTAACATTTGACTGTTCTTGAGTTGTAGGTTTGTCCCAGCATGCTTCATCACTGGACGGTTGCTTTGTATCCCAAGCTCCAGGTTCAACAGCAGTAGTAGCAGCAGGAATAGTGGTGTCCCAAGCGGCAGATTCGGTACCAGGTCCATCGTTTTCCTTGTGCGCACCATTTGTGTTGGCGACTGAAGCTCCGCGGCCTCGACCTCCTCTGCTTCGCTCTGCACCTCGTCCACGTCCTCCTCTACCGGCCTCAGCTCCACCTCGTCCACCGCGTGAAAATTTGCTGGTGTTGCTGGCGTCGCCAAATGTGCTGACTATCGCATCCTTGGTCTTAGTCTTCTTCACCTTTGAGACCTCTCCCCATTGTGTGATGGAACCTGAAATGTTCGAGTTAGCAGTTGAAGCCTCTGCAAAAAAATCGCCGACAGCTCTGTGGATCAATCGTACCATCGGATATGCGCTCAACTGTGGTTGTTAAATCTCCATCAGTCTCCTGCAGGGCAAATACAACATCCTCATCCGTCCAATCTGGGAACATCTCCTTAATGGTCGAGACCTTGCTGCCGTATTTCTTCTTGAGCTGGGTGACCTGGTTGTCATCTTCAGTTACCACAGGTTCAGGTTTATCTCCATTGATTGCATTAGATCTACCACCGCGTCCACCTCTGGATGAGAAACCTCCTCGACCTCCTCGTGCGCTGCCTCTGCCGCGTGGAGCGGCTGGCCGTGATGGTACCTCAGACATGGTATCGAGTGAGTGTTATGTGTGTGTGAAGCAGACAAGAAGGAATTAGATGCTGTCGATGTTTTGGGAATATAGTGGGTTGATTTGGGATTTGGTTTGGATGTGACGATTGATCAAAGTAATCCACTTGTTGCTTTGCTTCTATTATTGAAGAGAAGCTCCAATAAATATGGGTCTTCACGTGACTACGGAGATCTCCATTATGATTCACTCTAGATACCTATTCACGAGAGGGAGCCACCAACACCACAGCCCCAAGCCTTTGCCATTTTATGCTAGTCACAGGGATAACTCATTCATGGGGACCACATGCTACAACCACTGAATTCTGCCTGAACCACACAAACACAAACACAAGGTCAAATCGTTATACCTCTATTTGATTTGATCCCACCTTAGGTAGCTAGGTAGCTAGGTAGCTAGCTATAAGAGCTAGGACGTTGGACACCATCATTCCTGGGCAAGCAATTGAGCACAGCCTTATCCTTAGACTCTGGTTCGTGAAGCAAAGAATCAAACTGGCACAATGTTTCGTCAATCTGGAGCGCTCCAAAAGTTTCTCAATATGCACCATCCCATGCCGTTGACCGCAAAAGAATCTACACAGCTTCTCAATCTCCTTACGAAATCATTCAGAAAACACCTAGATGCAGCATCTTCCCCTCTGAGCGCAGACCACGAAGTTCCGACCACTATACCAACTCGACTTCATCGATTAGCGTCGTTCAAATGGAAGGCAAATCATGACTCCAGCTTCAAGCCCACCGACCTCCATATGCACTCAATACTTGCGAATCCGCTGTTCAACGTACAACAGAACATTTCCCAAGACCTCAAAGATCCTATGGTGGTGTTTGAAAAAGCAGCTTCCAAGGGTTTGTTGACTTTGGACGCAGCTGCAAACTGTCTGGCACAAAAGAGGCGAATGATAATCCAGTCCTCAGTTCTCTCCATAGGAGAGAGTATGCGGCAATCTGGCGCAGGAGCCAAAGTTCTATCATGGTTAATGAGCAGCGGCATCGCCAGCAATAATAGCTTTCTCAAGCACAACAAGTTGGCAAACAATCTGATGGATTTCATGGTGGCAGAAGGTCTAGAGCAATACGCCTGGCAGTGGATAGTAAGAGCCATTGAATCTGCACCAGTTGGTGAAGAATTTGGCAAGCTTTCACAAAGCGGAAAGCATGATTTAATCAAGCCCTTGTTGCTACTTATCAAAGCTCAAGCAGCTCAGCCAAATGGCCTGGAGATAGCGATACGATCAATACATGCTCTTTCTAAACATTCACTGTTTAAGGATATGGCTTTAAATCGTAAACAACGTTATCTAGGAGCGGCAGGGTGTTACTTGTCTATGGAGATATCCAATCCTGATCGCATACAACCAATTTCAGAGTCTGTCTTTGATATCCTAGTCTCCATGGCACCGCAGTTCACGAGAATGCCAAAGTACCATATCGCTCAGTTGATGTTATTCCACCCGGCTCGACCCAATGCTGAGTTGGCCTTAATGTTTCTGCGGAAACACGATCGCTCCGGAGCGTTGCAGAATATGTCTCCAGAGGCAACGGAGAAGCATGATCGCGATGTTGTGCGCCTGGGTCTAGGGACTGCAAATTTTTTGTTAGAAACGGAGCGATTGAATGACGCTGCTTGGGTCATGGACATTCTGCAAACGAACTTTTCCGATTTGTTTGACACTCCTGCTAGAGCCAAAGAAGAGGAATCGAGTATTCATCTACTTGAAAATCTCAGCTTGGCATAGCTGGACACAGCCATGAGATGTGATATATGTCACAGTGTCAGCGTTGAGTTTGGTGATGGGAATTGGGAATTGGGCATTAGGAGTTGGCGTTCGGTTTCGTATTGGACATATACCCCAAATCAAGACTACACTTAAAGTACTTATTGCACACCTGTGAAGGCTTGCTAGTATCTATTGCTATTTGAATTCTGCCCGCCATCAGTGAATCTGATATTGACGACGTCGTTGGTCACTACGGAGTCATCATGCGGATGTACGACTGGACTTCAACTTCGGTTGCCCATCTTCGACGACCTACGTCCAACTTTCCAGAAGAGCACCATGAAAGAGCCGTCTGTAACTAGTGACACCGGTATGGTGCCCTGCATTAGCCCATTTGAAATACAGGTACGGCCATGTACCTGGTAGATTTTGAGCCTCTTCAGGATGCGTATTAGGATAGATACGTCTCTCCTCATTCTCTCATCTTTGTCCCCGTTTCAACTCGCGACAGATAAGACGCATTCACAGTATCCACTACTACCTGCTTGTAATCGATGCGCCCAGGCAAGTTGTGTACCTTTGCAAACACACTGCTCTGGTGAACAGAATAGACGATTTACACAGTGCATGGAGCTATATATATCCAATGATCCTAGCAAGGTAATATGCAGCTTCCCCGCAAGCTGCTAACCACTTCCTCGCCATTAGGCAGCTTACTTAGCCTCTATCAAGTCGATCATTGGTCTGGGCATGATGGCTGTGGTGACTTGGAATCCACCCCAGCTGTGGCTTGGTGATGCAAGCAAACATCCCTCGAGATCCATGCCTCTCATTCGTCTGCGGCAATCGAAATTTACCAGTGAATTTTGAATCAAGAACTGGGAATTTAGCGAGCTTTCTATTGCCGTTAGTGAGATCTAGGTGATTTATTGTACAGTAAGAATTGAGGTAATCAATAGGATTCTGTACTCCTAATTTTCGCGTCCTTCATCATTGCGTCACATTACTCCAACCACCTCCAGTCGCCCTCCGCCTCTCCTCGCCTTCGTACCTACCGTCGCAATCCCACCTCATCACCATCAATTCATTTCAATCAGCGCAAAACATCCAATTGCACTTTCCAAGTCGCGCAACATTACTCTCCGTCTCTATTCTATACAATCACGAAGTCACATACCCGAAAAATAATCATAACAGCCATTCATCATGTCTGCACCAGAGATCAAGGAGGGAGACAAAGGTACGTATCGAGCAAACATATCTTTTCTACACCCTTCTGGCCTCCAATCTTCTCCCTACGGTTCCCAGGTTCATACCACCTTGAATTGCTCTCACTCGTGCAATTGGTCGTCAGCTATCAACCATTAAGCAAAGACAGTCCAACGGTCATTGGCCTTCACCTATGCGACGTTCGTCCCAAACTCGTCCTACAATTGGAGCCTTGTAACCTTCAATTCATCAAATTGAGAGACCCAATGTGCCCAAGTAAAGCAACATAATACTTCACAAAGGAAACTTGGCGCAAAGAACGTTCTTCAGATTCAAAGGCTAGGAGAATTCACACAATAGCTTATTCTTGGAACCCTGGGGGCCTCACTTCAGCTTTATTCTGGTTTCTAGCAAATTGGGAGCGTAGCATGCCTTGTACTCTTCACTGCATCTAAAGCTGCCCTCAACCTCTGCACTGGACTTAGCAGTGCCTTGGGTGGAGCTGAGTGGCTTCACAATCACGTTGGAGCAACCAAGCACTCCATTTCAGATTTCCCAAGACCAACAGAGCTAGCATCCTCTCTTTGGATTCGGTAGCCATTGAGCTCGGGTTTATACTCGCACGTGCTTGGGAGTAGTTTCGGATGCACACATTGGATCTGCCCATCTTGTCAACCTTGCTGAACCCTCGTCATTTCAGCAGTTTTTATCTCATATACATTGCTCATTGATTACCGTCAGTGCTCATCGGATCTTGGCTAACGTGTGGAAACAAAGTCAGCTGGAATTTTGGATCCGGAAACCCATCTGGCACCGCTGCTGAGGTCAAGGCAGGAGATATTACGGTTACTTCCAACAACGGCAACGACATCACTAAGCATGGCTCCGACGACAACCCCGCTGTTCATATTGAGCGCCCCGGCAACGATGTCGTTAAGAAGGCTTCCGAGCTTAACTTTGAGTCGAAGGGCGAGTCAAATGGTACTACTTCCGAAAAGGAGGAAGCACCAAAGGGGTCAGGAGAGAAGAAATCTGAGCAGGAGCAAAATTCCGACGTCAAGTCTGAGGATACGGCCGACGAGAAGACCGACGATAAATCTGAGGAGAAAAAGCAAAAATCCAAGTCTGAGGATAAGGCCGACGAGAAGACCGAGGAGAAATGTGAGCAGAAAAAGGAGACCAATGCCAAGACCAACGGCAAATCTAAGGCTGGTGAGAAGCGCGCAGCTGACAATATTGACGATGCTCCTGATGCCAAGAAGCAAAAGGCCAATGGCGAGGCTTCTGGTGATAGAGAGAAGAAGAAGCCAGGTCGACCAAAGGGCAACGGACCAAAGAAGGAGAAGAAGGTACCTGCTGAGGGAACCCGCAAGTCTTCACGTGGCGCTGCCGCTGGCAAGAACTACGAGGAGTAGGATAGCTACCTCAGCTTTGCCTCTTGAGCGGGAACGAGGTTATGAATTACTTAGGCATCACGTTTCTCTGGTCTATTAAGGGAAGTTGGCTGGATAAAACTGGATCATCTGGGTACTGGGCTTATGGGATGGTTATGCTGGCCTTGCATGCTGAATTCGTTCATAGGCGCGTGTATATAAGCTAAAAGCAGTTCATGCATCACCAATTCATCACAAACTTGGCATCTTCAGAAGATTGGGAGTTTAGATTTTTATCTGGCCCATGGCCCATTAGCAATGTGATACTATCTGCGGTCGTTCAGAGCGGTAAGTCATGGTCTACTTGTTTGAGGTTGAGTGTATTTGGCACAAAGTCAAAACAACTGGATGGAACGCAAGTGAGTTGATGGATGACGGAGCGCCTAATATCGAGTACCAAAGCTACTTGGTGTTAAACCCAAGATGGATGTCTTCACAGTCTCATAACCAGATCTTATAGTGCTAGAAGGCATTGTACTATTGGGAAATGACTCCATATTGGGTATTTGGTAAGCCTGCAACACCTGTACCTAGCATTGGGCTTCAGCCAATAACTGCCTTCAATTGATGCTTTGTCTATTTGGTATGGGTCCAAGTACCCGGCAAACAAACAACAATCCCAGCGTCAGTATCGTACCCAGACCCAAGGTACAAATCTGGTGGCTAAGTTCCTGCACCCCTCCGCATCAGCATCAGGTAACAACTTACCTTTTACTTACCCATTGCATTCCATCTGACTTAAACATATCTAGCTAGAGATCCCTCAATCCTCGCAAGGAAGCTCCAGATATCAAAAGACCACTACTAGTCAATTGAGTGCTTACAGTACGGTACTCATGAATACTTTGTTCACATCGTGACCCTGTCATCTGCAAGACCGTACGTTCCAAAAGTACCTCAATTTATAATACTTGAATTTACCAAATGTGCTAACAGCATTTCGATAATAGCGGTAATCAGGCAATTGGGGACTTCTTGGACAACACGAAGGAACAGCGACTCTTCACAAAATGGCAGATAGTTGATGCACACCGGGGACATCATCCTAGACACCGCCTGTCCATCACTTAGGGACTCGTAGCTAATTTCATGGCTTTTGCCGACGCCAATGATGGAGTATGTACACTTCCATATGAGAAGAAATCATCGTTCGATACAGAGTAATCTGGTATACTGACATGTTTCAGGCAACCTTCAAACTTCACGGAGATGTCAATGTCTCTGAAGGAAAGAATGTTCAGTCCACCGCAATAATGGTGACACTGACGGCAGCTTCATCGACAGATTTCGAGGAATGAGATGGATGGGGGTGACGAGACAGGCATGAAGGGCAGCATGTCCGCTGCAGCTACCTCCTCCAGTTCTCTTAGCAGCAAGAAATACCTGACCCAGGTCACCGGAGGCCACGTATCATAGAACGGCTCTAAACTTGATCTTGCTCCCAGGTTGCAGCTCGATATTAAGGGTAATCTTGATGCCATAGCCTAAAGCTGGCGTTACGAAAGACGTATAGTACGCTCTGACAGATCATAAACGGGCAGCACTATGACGGCAACATTCCATCCAGTAACTCATGAAGAAACACGACTGGGTGACATTATTGTCAGCTGCATCTATTAGGAGGAAATAATGGATGCATATATTCGCGATAACGGCTACCCAACGTTATTTAAACCAATACCTCTTCCACAAAACTTCAGAAAGCTAGGCGTCAACCATCAACAATGGAGCGAATCCTTTGCTCGAGCTGCTGAACGTCGCAGTACTCGTGGGCTCTCACCCTCTTTGCAGATAGGAGCTAGCCCATCTGCATCCGTGCTTATTGCAATGAGCTATCGCTCAGCAAGACTGGAAGTGCGTTTCGTTCACTAGCTGTTCTTGATAAAGCTGCGAACTCAACTTGAAAGTAACAAAGCTGGCGCAGGGGTCTGAATATTATCATTAGAATCCTATAGCTAGCTGAAAACATGGCTGGTAGAACAACTTGAAACGTAAAAGGGTATCTTTTGAGCAGCATCTTATATATAAACAACATGTCCACGCTCAGTTTCTTCGTAAAACAATCTCTCACTCATTCATCATCTAATATACCGCTTGCCAGTCGTCCGAAATATGGTACTTCACATCGATCAAGTGTGTCCGCTACATCCTGTCAGAGGACTGTTCAACGAGACTCGAGGTGAGGTACTTACCATCCTTATATGCCCGCAGAGCAAGATACCCAATCAACGCCACGTCGCAGATCAGGATGGTGTATGAGATGAACGATGACCAGAAGAATATGAGGTGTAGGACGAAGATGAACGTAAACAGCAACGCGGACTGCCAGGCGTGAAACCTGTAGACATATGATCAGTCAACATGTCACTCAATCTCAAGCACCCCCGGGGCTGCACATGTTCTCCGAGGACTTCCTCCAAATCTCCAGATAAGAACACCCCAAACTCACCTCACATAATCGCTCTTCTGCTCCACCAACAGCAAAAACACAGCCCCAGCCGGCGGCAGCAGCAGGTATGCCAAACATGCCTCATAATCCAGCCGAATGGGCAGACTCGTCTCAAACTCGCTCAGCTGTCCGCGCCCGCTCTCCGCTTCCATGTTTCCAAAGCCCGCAGCACCTGCTGCGCTTTCTTGCCATGTTGAAGCTTGCGGCTGTCCAGAGTTTGAGTGGGAATGTGAGGGAGTCCAGGGGTTGGGAGGGAGTCCTTTGGTGGGTGATTGAGGGGGTGGAGAGCGGATGCGTGAGATGGATGAGGAGCGGCGGTCGTGGGGTGGTGGGGAGAGGGCGCGGTGAATTTCGGGGGACTGGTCCTGGTAGGGTGCGAAATCCATGATGGGCTTTCTTTGACTGTGATGTTGCTTGTGAGTCCGGTTGATTGTAGAGTTGTTGAAGCTGAAGAAAGCAAGGTTGCAGCTTGGAGGATGTGAGGCTGTGATTTATCTTGTCTTGGCGATATCAGATTACTCCTTATCAAGTCAGCCAACACCTACTTGCGTGCTTCACTGCTTGTGAATAACAGACGCATGATAGTATCTGCCACTAAGAACTATCCTTGATTCCATGTGAAATCCATATCCGTGGACTGGAAATTCTAATAAAGAGACAACTCCTATATGCCTAAAGGCTTGCCCAAATTCTTGTGCCTCTTGTAAGGGCACATGCGCTCCATATACAGTTGTTTCCTGCCCCATTTAATGTACTTGCTCTCCGTATTCCAGATTCCATTCCTCATCCTCATCAACCTACGCCTGTCATTCGTTTCATTATCGTTCATGTGTTCATCTAAATTCTATAGCTGCATAACAGCCCCTGTCCTCAACATGCTTCAGCTCCAGTTCCTGAAATCTAAGCAGAGTTAGCGGTTGTTGGCAGGCATGGTCCTAGTGGCAGACTGACTTCTCGCTCTTGGCATGGAAATATATGCCACTGACTGTCCCCTGGATCTGGTTAAAGCATATATAGTAAAACCCCTCGAAGCTCGCGCCATTTATCGTCCGTACTCGGTGATCCGGGACCAAGAAATGCTCCTTCCACCGCATGAATATGTTCTTGCACTGTAAGATGCCCGGAGTTGGCAGACCTTTCTTCACTTGCTTCTGAAATGGTTGGAATGCAGGAAACTTCGCCCAGTGCTGAAGATCCACCTTGTCGGAAGATCCCCAGTCTTGATGTTGTGTGAGAAAAGAGTATTTAAGACCAATTATTTCTCCTTCGAAGTATGTTGTGAGTGTTGGGTGATCTTCCGTCAAACCTGGTTGATGTGTTAACATACTTCCCTGAGTTTGATTTGCGCCGCATACCTTGAATGCGAAGGTAGCCACACAGAAATGATTCCCGCATATCTACATGCTTGATCTCGACTTGCACATCGTATACCTGTCGTTCAGAATGCTGAGCTCCATGGAATTTACTACCAGAGCGCAAAAATGTAGACGATGAGGTAGGTATTAGCTGTACAACCGGACTGTCAGTACTTTGATGTTGATTGTATGTATTCCCTGAGCAGACATACTCTTATATTCGAAAAGTCATAGCCCATAGATAGCGAGCTGAGGTGTTTATTGTTCAAATGGGACATATCGTGCTCTTCAGGTTTCTCCACATCCACGCTCATGGGTGATAACATCCCAACTGCGCTCGCCTCATCAACATCCATATGTTTGACCTGATTGACCGCAGCAATTTCTGGCGCTGCATCGTCTTGTGAATGAGAGGGAGGTGGCGTTGGTTGTTGACGCACTTCTGGCATTGCGCTTTCTTCCCCAGCAGTTTCTCCGTCTACTCTAGTATTGTGCCAGCTGGAACTAACATTGTCATTCTCAGGAGGGCAGGAAGCTTGCGATGGGATTACGCTCTCATTGTTCGGTCGTGAGGGAGTTGGCATGATGGTCTCGCGACCTGCGCAGAGGGTGTGTGAAGAGAGAAGAGGATGCTATTGCGCCAGAAAGAGATCGAAATGAAATGAACCCTACGCCGGGATGATTATATGCACATGGCGACTTTTCAGGATGGTGTTCTCGCAAAAGAGAAGATGGTGCGAATTCAGAGGAATGCGATCTCAAGTTTGATAACAGACCGGACCCACTTTCGGGTCCAGCTCATCAAAATAGCCAACTTTCGTGTCGGGGGAAATCTTGTCTACAGTTACCAACTGAAACCTGTCACATTTGGCTCGGGTTTAAAAGGAGCATGGCGTTGGCAGCGAGTGGCCGCCAATACGATCTGGAAAGTGTCAATATCCCCAGTAGAGGTTTAACAGCGCAAGCCGTTATGTTAAGGCCGAGTGGCACTTGTCGAGAACAGCATCTGAAAGTTATGGCTGATACACCAGCAGTCATCAGAACACATGTATGAAATCTCAGAATGCGGACGATGATAGATTTCAAGATACGTTCGGCGTTGGAAGCTCGTGGACGGCGTAGAGAGGTGTTCAAAATACCAGAGCATATCTTGGGGACATGTATCCATTGGGCATAGGTTCTCGTTATTGATCGACCTGCTGGCACATAGCCACACAGCTTCTCTTTCTCCCTAAGGCTTTTCGTATCTCATCAAGGCTGATGGAGAAAATATCTCAATGCTGACCTACCACGTCCCAGACCTGTTTCCTCATGGTATGCAACGCCAAACGCCTCACTATTCCGTACTAATCTTCATATCTCCATCAGATAGGCTTGATCTTGAAATGTAGAGCTATTAACGAGAAGACCAGTGCTTTCAGATCCTGGACAAGGTAGTAAAAAACTCTGAGACCTTCCGGATCTTGAGAACCTGTGACATCGACCAACGATCCAATCTTCGCCGTCTAGACATATCCTGGTAAGCAAATAACAACCAATATGTAGAGTGTCTCGTACCTCAAATGAGATGTAATCATTCCCTAAGCGTATCTCCAACTCCTGACGTCCATCTTTGTTCTTCTGAGGCCATTTTGCATCATCTTCCCTACTCAGTTGTAAGCCACCATACGTTCTCGGTCAAGTCGTCGGAGGATCGCGTACTTCAGGATCTCGCTCGTCTTGATGATGCGCTTGATCTCATCCACCATAAGAGCACTAACATGCACTGTCAATTCCCAGTCAGTAACATCCAGGGTGTATAAGTGGACGGGTAGCCTCACTTTCTTTGCGAATCAACGAGTCGTTTCTGTAGTTGGAGTTGTTTGCATAGCGTGCCGAGGCACTTCTACCGTCTCCCAAGACGCGGAAATCGAACTCTATATCATCAGACATTTCGTAGTGTTGGAGCTTTTGCTGGCCTTACCAAGAAATTCATGGCCGTGTCGACCTTGGTGACCAGAGCTACGAATGAGTGAGGAAGACTTCTGGACTGGGAGGAATTGTCTTACTAGTATCTGATGTAGAACTGCTCGTTAGATGCAGGTGCTGCGGCTGTCATCTTGAATCCGTCTTTGGAACTGAAATTGGAATTGGATAGGTACCGAGATGGGCGTCAATTATCTGGAGAAGGCTGACGGTTCTGAAGCTCATATAAATCTTGAAGCTCTCAAGTCGCTCCAGAGCCGCTTAGTGGGGCCCGAAAAGAACACCCTAATCCGAATCCACACGCTGTTCAACAACTCACTCCCTCTACTTATATAATTCTGGTGTGCGACCTGCCACGTCTTCGAACTGCCTGCGAGAAGAACACCTTACAAACAAATTCTCTCTTTTGCGCCCTTGAGAAAGAGCAACAACCTCACGACTTACGAACCACCCCACACATACACAACATAATACTAGACAGTCTGCCAAAGTAGTACTCAAGACATCAAGGCACCTAGCTGCCGATTCGAGTTGAACCACAGCCAATATGGCTACTTTCCTTGAGCACTCGTACAGTTTGGTACACCAGGACAATGCGGCAGATGTACCCTCGATGTCAGACCTGCGCACGCAGTTGGAGAAAGGAACAGACGAAAGCAAGGTGGAAACCATGAAGCGCATTCTCACAATAATGTTGAACGGCGACTCGATGCCCCAGCTACTTATGCATATCATTCGATTCGTAATGCCCTCGAAACACAAGGTATTGAAGAAACTGCTGTATTTCTACTATGAAATCTGTCCAAAGTTGGATGCCAGTGGAAAGCTGAAGCAAGAGATGATTCTGGTCTGGTAAGGATTCTGCGGATATGTGCAAAGGAAACGTATTGATGGGCCCTCTAGTAACGGCATCCGGAACGATCTCCAACATCCCAATGAATACATTCGAGGCAACACATTACGATTCCTGTGCAAGCTTCGGGAGAGCGAGCTTGTTGAGCCGCTCCTGACTCCTGCTCGCTCTTGCCTTGAGCACAGGCATGCATACGTTCGAAAGAATGCTGTCTTCGCAGTGGCCTCCATTTTCCAGCACATGGAGCATATGATACCAGATGCCCCTGAGTTACTTGCTACCTTCCTAGGGACCGAAACCGATGCTACTTGTAAGCGAAACGCTTTCGCTGCCCTGATTAGCATCAGCCATGATAAAGCTCTGGCGTATCTCAGCAGTGTCTTTGATGGAATACCCAATGCTGACGGACTTTTACAACTGGCCGAGCTTGAGTTCATTCGAAGAGACGCCGTTGCAAACTCGCAGAACAAGGCCCGCTATCTACGGCTCATTTTTGATCTACTGGAGGCTGGAGATTCTACAGTGGTTTACGAGGCTGCGTCTTCGCTGACTGCGTTGACTAGTAATCCGGTTGCCGTAAGGGCTGCAGCATCAAAGTTCATCGAGCTCAGCATCAAGGAAGCAGACAACAATGTGAAGCTCATTGTATTGGACCGTGTGGACCAATTAAGGCAGAAGAATGAAGGTGTTTTGGATGACCTGACGATGGAGATACTTAGAGTTTTGTCCAGTCCTGATTTGGACGTTCGGAGAAAAGCCTTGGAACTGGCAATGGAGATGGTCTCAAGTAAGAACGTGGAAGAAGTCGTGCTTCTCCTGAAGAAGGAACTTTCGAAGACTGTCGACCAAGAGTATGAGAAGAACAACGAATACCGACAACTTCTGATCCACTCTATACATCAATGCGCGATCAAGTTCTCGGAGGTGGCCGCCAGCGTTGTGGGCCTGTTGATGGACTTTATTGCGGACTTCAATGCAACTTCCGCAGTGGATGTGATCACGTTCGTCAAGGAGGTTGTGGAGAAGTTCCCTCAACTACGTCCATCCATCGTCGAACGACTCGTCTCGACCCTGACTGAAGTAAGAGCCGGAAAAGTGTACCGGGGAGCTCTCTGGATTGTTGGAGAGTATTCTACAGAGGCTAGCGATATTCGCGGTGCTTGGAAGAAGATCGAGGCAAGTTTGGGGGAAATACCCATCTTGGACTCGGAACAACGTCTGCTTGACGGAGTTGCAGATGAGAATGAGCCTCCGAAAGAACCCGAGCAAGTCAATGGACATTCGAAAGCTGCACCGACGGGATCGAGAAGAGTCCTTGCTGATGGTACTTACGCCACTGAAAGTGCTCTTACAAGTCAGTCAGCAACAGCCGCGAAACTCGAAGCTGTAAAAGCTGCTCAGAAACCACCTCTCCGACAACTTATTCTCGACGGAGACTATTATCTTGCGTCTGTACTCTCCTCTACGCTCACCAAACTCGTCATGCGCCACTCAGAAATATCTTCAAACGCAGCCCTCACGAACCGTCTACGCGCTCAAGCGATGTTAATCATGATATCTATAATCCGTGTTGGACAATCCCAATTCGTCAAGACTCCTATCGATGAGGACTCAGTCGATAGAATCATGTCTTGCGTGAGATCGCTTGCTGAGTTTGCCCAGAATAAGGAGCTTGAAAAGGTGGTCTTGGCAGATACTCGCAAGGCTTTTCGAGATATGGTGCAGGTAGAGGAGAAGAAGAGAGCTGTAAAGGCAGCTACTGAGAAAGCCAAGACCGCGGTACAGGTAGACGATCTTTTCAGCATCCGACAATTGGCGAAGAAGAATGCAGGAGACGGAACTGACGAGATTGAACTCGACCTAGAAAAAGCGACGGGCGGAGACTCAACGGTTGAGGATCTTTCTTCGAAGTTGAGCCGTGTTGTGCAGCTTACTGGCTTCTCGGATCCTGTTTATGCGGAAGCTTATGTCAAGGTCCACCAGTTCGATATTGTTCTTGATGTGCTTCTGGTCAATCAAACTACCGAGACTCTGCAGAATCTTTCAGTGGAATTTGCTACTCTTGGAGACCTCAAGGTCGTGGAGAGACCGACCACACAGAATCTTGGCCCTCACGACTTCTTGAATGTGCAGTCTACCATCAAGGTATCGTCTACTGATACCGGTGTCATCTTTGGAAACGTATTGTACGATGGCGCGAGCTCAACTGAGAACAATGTTGTCATATTGAACGATGTTCATGTCGACATCATGGACTACATTCAGCCTGCTGTCTGCTCAGAAACTCAGTTCCGAACTATGTGGACAGAATTCGAGTGGGAGAACAAGGTCAACATCAACTCCAAAGCCAAGTCCTTACGAGATTTCCTGACGCAGTTGATGGCTTGCACGAACATGAGTTGTCTGACACCTGAGGCCTCACTGAAGGGGGATTGTCAATTCTTGAGTGCTAACTTATATGCGCGAAGCGTTTTCGGTACGACCATCAAAGTCCTTTATCCATACTTATACTGACATCTGTAACAGGTGAGGATGCGCTCGCAAACTTGAGCATCGAGAAGGAAGGTGAGGATGGCCCAGTGACAGGTTTCGTTCGTATCAGAAGTAGATCACAAGGCCTAGCATTGAGTCTTGGTTCGCTGAAGGGATTGGGTAAGGTTGGAGAAGTCGCCTGATCACGTACGAGAACGGGACAATATGCATGGTTTCTACCAAAGTTAAGCTAGCCTTTCTTTCTCTGAAGAATACTGCTCCGAGTAAGTGGAGGTCACAAATTGGGCGTCGACGGGCATGTACGTGAAAGCGAAAGTCGTGCGCTATTAGCCACCTTTATTGCGATATCATATGATGGGCGCTGAAAAGCAGAAGGCGTTTGAGTAGATCTAGGGACTGCAATAAACACGTCCGATATTCTCGACAGAGATTGACATCAAAGTCATCAGCTCATTGTGTCTCGTGATAGGTAGTTGGCTTGTCCTGCTTCACCTTGAATCCCTCAGCATTAGCCTAGTACAAAGTTTAGCATGATATATGTGTCTATTGAAATTTGACCTGCTATACTTTATTTGGCTTGTTGTGTGTCCATATCTGATCAAGTTTGTGATGCTCGACCGCCGAGGCTCATTGGCCGTACCGGGAAACAGTGCAACATAAACCTGGATGGTCTTACATATAACTAGGGGCCATTATTGATAACGTAGCTTCAAAGCGTCGACATTCGGGATCTCTGCTGGCCATTTCGAGAAAACATCTTCAAAATCAGGTCAGCTGGGAAGCTCAGTTCCTGTTTCGAGGAAAGAAAGACCCAATACATTCGTTTACAAAGAACGAGGACCGAACCTCTAATATCAACCGGCGGAACTCAATCAGCATTTTTTTCGTATTTGAACATGCTGTAGCAATTCTTACACTTCTTTCATAAAACATCATCATGGCAGCTGATAATCCATTCGTTGATCCCGTTACATCCGAGGATGAAACTCGAGAAGCGTCGTTTACTGTCGATTCAACATTGACGGTTGGACGAGATGCATCGTTGACTTTGGGAACGGATACGCTGATTGTGCTGGATGAGGCATTTGAGGAGAAGGATAGTAAGAATTGCTGTGGGATCTTTTCGTCAAGTAAGAGTCTAAACACAAGTCCAAGCCCGTCAAACAGCTTGGGCGATGTGTACCAGCTACTCCATGCCTTTCCAAGCTCGATGCCTGGCGCATCCTAGTTTATACTAACAATCCCCCAAAGTTTCAGCCAACACGCGCGCGATACCCTTCTACAACATTGTCTGGGCCGAGTTTCGGGACGGAGAGCTCGTAATCGACTATGCGGCCCCGAAGTCGAAGACAGCAGTGCAAGCTGCCACTTTGAACTACCGAATAGAGAATCCGAACGAAGCTGCAATTGAGTTCTGGGTCATGAAGCTGGTCGACCGCGCATATGGACCATCGCAAAGGAGGAAACGGGTCAAAGTCCTAGTGAACCCGCATGCTGGCAGAGGCAGAGCTGTGAAATGGTACGGCAGAGACGTAGAGCCTCTGCTAAAGGCAGCACGATGCACAATCGATATGGTCAAGACCAAATACTCCGGTGAAGCGATAGAGATCACGGAAAACCTCGATGTGGATGCCTATGATGTCGTTGCATGCTGTTCTGGGGATGGACTGCCATATGAGGTCTTTAATGGACTTGGAAAACGGCCGGATGCGAGGAACGCTTTATCCAGGATTGCAGTCGTCCATATACCCTGCGGAAGTGGGAATGCTATGAGCTGCAATCTCAATGGCACGTATAGTGTGAGTTTGGCGACGCTGGCGATCATCAAGGGTATCCCGACACCACTGGACTTGATATCGATTTCACAAGGGGAGACTAGATTTCTCAGCTTCCTGTCACAATCGTTAGGTATAGTCGCAGAACTGGATCTTGCTACAGAACACATTCGCTGGATGGGACAGGCACGTTTCACATACGGATTCCTGACTAGGTTGATCAAGCAAACTACGTATCCTTGCGATATTGCAGTCAAGGTTGCGATGGATGACAAGTCAGAAATCAGAGAGCATTGGAAACGAGAGAAGGTCAATCGTGAGCCTATGAGCGAACGAAGGGGCTACAATAATTTTGAGGACGACGATGCATCAGCACGTAGCGGCAATGAGGACGGGCTACCTCCTCTCAGATATGGGACGATCAACGATAAGTTGCCAGATGGCTGGGAAATGGTTCCTCACAACTTGAGAAGCTTCTACTGTGGAAACGTGAGTATATCAACCTTTTAGAGCAACTAAATAACTAACGAAACCAGATGGCATATATGGCCATGGACCAGGATTTCTTCCCCGCTGCTCTACCAAACGATGGTTACATGGATCTCGTCTGTATAACCGCAGACACCAGTCGTCTGACAGCGATACAGATGATGCTCAGTGTCGAAAACGGCAAATTCTTCGATATCCCTGAAGTATGGTATCGTAAAATCCTCGGCTACCGTGTCATTCCAAGAAACCAAGAGGATGGATATGTCAGCATAGATGGCGAGCGCATACCCTTCGCTCCATTCCAAGCTGAGGTCCACAGAGGGTTGGGTACAGTGCTGACCAAATCCGGTCATCTATATGAAGCCCGAGGACCCTGAGGCATTTGTTCGAAGGCGTTGTTATGTTCTTTTCTCGGCTCTCGAGACACTTTTGATACCCTTGGGGAAGTTCCTGGTGGCACTGTTTTTGTATACCATAGCGAGAAGAGAGCATTGTATTTGTTCGTTCCGAACGCCATGCTTCATGGTATCCATAAACGCATGCAACTCATTCTCATAAAGAGCTCTCTTCATCCGCTAATCCTTAAACCCTTCCCATCCATCATCTTCTTCAGGTGGATCTTCCACTTTGTCGTTCCCAGGTAACCTCTCATCAGCCAGCGCCTCCTTAGCCTTCGTCCTCACCGGCTTCGTCGGATTACCCTTCGCCAGCGCTCTTATCGGCTTAAGCAACAACTCAAGCGGAACATCCTCTCCATCATTCTCCAAAGCACCCACCTTCTTCAATTCATCCACATAGATATCAATAAAATGAAACCGCATGCCATTCGGCACCGTCATATCCAGCACATTACACGGGCCCTCCCCCAACATCTTAAAATGCTCCTCAATCAACCCCTCCTCCCACTTCCCCTTCTTCAACAACTTAAATGTCGCACCCAGATACCGTCTAGTGAGCAGCAAGAACTTCTCCATGCGCAAGACGTCAATGTTCGTCCATTCGCGCTGCATGGTCTGCCAGAAGGCGCGGAGGAAAGGAATGCTGTTTTCCGCGGGCAGAATGGCGACTAGGTCGGCGAGGGACGTAGCGAGCGCCTGTTGCGTGAGCGGCCGGTCGGACATCCACATGCAGTAAAAGAGGCCTTTCCAGAGTTTTAGGAGTTCGAGGGGGGGAAGCTCGCGACGACCGGAGAGGTAGGTCCGGAGAGAGTCGACGGCTGCGTCGCGGGTTGGTCTGTCTGCGGATAGATTAGTATGGTAGCTTGAGTGAGTGGGTGGTTGTAGGGACCATTGGCAGCGAGCTGCTTGACAAAGGGCGTCTGCTGTATGTCGGTAGCCATACTGGTGAGTGAGAAGTGGTCGCAAGATTCGATCCAGAATCAACCAGCAACTACTCTGCAGAAAATCAATTATCAAGTTGAATACTTTATTTTGCAATGTCATGCATGGCGGGGTACAGTGGGATCGCACGAATCATGTTTTGTTTTGTCCAGCCTCGTCTATGTGTTGATCAGAGGTTCGAAGTGTTCTGGAAATAATCTCATACATGCCCGCAATAAAAGGTCCTTTTGACGAAATATCGTAAAAGTGACAGTAGAACAGAAGCATCCTCTGGTCTGCCCATGTCAGAAGACAGAATGCCTACTATAGGAATCAAAAGGGATTGGAAGGGGAAAGGAAAGGCGGAGTCGTCCATAGATTCTATGGACGACGACGAAGATTCAATGCCAGCACCGAAGAAGAACTTGAAATGGGAACGTCACTTCTATTACCACGAGGAAAAGGTGCGGATGGTGAGCTCTGCGTGTGTTGCACGAGAGCACAGTGCTAACAGAACCTCAGGATTTCATGATCGCCGACGAGGAAATAGAAGACTGCCACTGGTGCCAGATTAACGCGTTTCCCACCGCAGAGCCGTACCCAATCACCATTACGAACTTCATAGACGAATCCACTCTTCCTGATGATTTCCGCTTCATCGACAAGTCCGTACTTCATCAGAAAATTGACCTTGCGCCAGAAGAATTCCGATCGGGTTGCGGTTGCCGGAACACTGGAGATTGCAAGTACGCAGGATGCAATTGCTTGGAAGACATGGATTTCGATATGGAAGAGGCGTTGGCTATGCGTCAGAAAGTCTACTCGTATCACAGCCAGGGAGAGAAGGCGGAGTGTTTGCGCGGCACCAAGTTGCACTCCAGGAATCCCATATATGAGTGTCATAAGGGTTGCGAGTGCGATACGAGTTGCTCGAACCGAGTTGTAGAAAGAGGTCGGAAGATACCACTGAATATTTTCAAGACCGAAAATCGAGGATGGGGTACGGTCACCTTTTTGACTTGGAATATGGAACTAACATGAATAGGTGTGCGATCAAGCGTCAAGATCAGGAAGGGCCAATTTATTGACTTGTACGTGGGTCACATCATCACATCACAAGAAGCTGACCGCCGTCGCAAGAAGTCCGAGTTTGCGCAGCGAAAAGACGTGTACTTGTTTGCGCTCGACAAGTTTTCTGATCCGGAATCTGCCGATCCACGACTGCGAAGAAAACCATACGAAGTTGATGGGGAATTCATGTCTGGCCCTACGCGATTCATCAATCATTCCTGCGATCCAAATTTGCGCATCTTCGCGCGTGTTGGTGATCATGCGGACAAGCATATCCACGATCTGGCGTTTTTTGCTATAAAGGATATCGCGCCAATGACGGAACTTACTTTTGATTATGTGGATGGTGAGAGTGCGCCTTTGTTGAAGGACTCAAAGAACGATGACAAGGTGAAGGACATGACGAAGTGTCTCTGTGGGTCAAGGAAATGTCGAGGCTTCTTGTGGTAGGAGAGCTTCGTAACGGTTTGCCGAGATTATTATTTAATGAGGGGATCTCGTTGGTGTAGGAGCTTTCAAGCTGCATGTGATGGCGTACGAACGAGATAGCGATATATATGTACTTAAAGGCGTTTTCCAGAGATACCATGGTGCTGTATTTGGGCTGGGATGGAAGGGTATTTATAGGAAGCGAAAACGAAAAGCATCTTCTTTTTCTCCGGAGGCAACGGCATAAAATTATGGACTTGCGCGTTCGTTCCCTTTCAGTAAATCGCATCTCTTCTTCCCTTACTAAGCTTGTATAACAGTGCGAACTGGCTATTAGGACTGTTAATTAGGACTGGCAAGTGCCTACAAATAAACATGACCTGTGATATATCCGAGTGAAGCAGGACAGTATACTTGAGTCACAGAGATACTAGCAAGAACAACACACCCTCCTTACTCTTTTCTCTCCCCATTTCCCAATTGACATTTCAAAGAATTGACGAGATCTCTTAGTTCACGTCCAGGAGTCCTTACATGTGCTACGGCCTTGAATGTGCCGCACTCCTGTCACAGTTGGCATATGTCAATCGTTCTTGACATGGCGCATGGATGCGGCTAGAGCTGTGGCATGAATCCATGAATTTTTTCTCATGTTTGCAATTCGACAGCCTAAGCGACTTTTGGGGGTATGCACTAAAATCATCAAGACCAACCAATAGAACTGGACCTTGCCGATGCTCTTTTTTCTTTATGAGGAGTGACAGAACGGCAATCAGACGTTTTACGATAAACATTAATTGTAAGAATTCTAGGCCCTCGATGTAGAAACAAGGGTCGTGCTCTACTTCGAAAGGAAGCGTATTTTGCTGCCAGTCGTTTTTCTCAGTACAAGACAAGTGCATGGCCGCAAATTTTGAGCATAGAGCTGGTGGAAAGCCTTATATAGCTATGATAGCATCGTCATCTTTCCCAACAGACAGCTCATTCTGCAGAAGCAACACCGAAGAAGTCTTTCGACGTCACATGGTCGGTTTAGGAATGTTCATTGCCACGGCATTATATCTGTGGACTGCTGTACGACGAGATGCATGCACTGTTTATTTCGTTACGTAGCGAAGGAAGCCAAGTTGTATATGACCACCACAGTGCCGAAATACTTATAGTGTTAGCTTCTAGACAGTTGCTACGTGAGGAATCTTTTATGCTGATAGCCAAATGGAGTTGGGCCTACCAGTCCGGCACAAAGTCAACGCAGGTCCACATTTTATGTTTATTCGCTTGCATCTTCTGATAAATTCATTCCAATGAAGCCTGTTCTGTCATGGACCCTCATCAGGACTTTCTGCTGCCCCTGAAGTATCAGCACCTAAGTAAGTAGCCGAGACTGGAATTAATTAATTCAGGGGCGTAAGCGAAAGATGGGTCCACTTTCGATCAATGGCCACACCAGATGCCCCCCAAGTGTCATTACGCTAAACACAAAATTATCAACATCACACCACTAATTTTATCAAAACACATCAATATGGCACCCTCAACTCCTCCTAGTGCTCGGTCAAGGACTGAATACGATACTTTTAAACGAATGGGATTCTTTGATGCGTATGCGAGAAAGCGACTGGAGACCGGTGTGGCCGGCCTCAATTCCACATCGACCTGAAATTGACATACCACCTTCAACCGTACGTTACTGGCTCCAGCAACGCGAATCATTGGGAAATCTGGCATATAGAAGAGTAAGAAGAGCAGGTTCTGCACCTAGTCCAAAGCCCACGGTATCTGAAGCTGTTTTAAGTACAATTTCCGCCCAAGACAACCCAATTCACGAAAAAGACTACACAAAACAAGTTGAAGGACTGCATTTGAACTGCGCAGCACGTATATACAACCCAGTTGTGCAAACTCAGGTGCTCGGTGATATAGCAAAGTACGTACAACTGAAATCTCGATAAAAGAACAAAGGATCGCGGATAGAATATGCTCGTCAACATATAGATAAAAACATCACCCATTTCTGGCAATATGTACGGCTTACATACAATGACCTATACTTCCTTTTAGCCTCATTGCAGAACGAACCTGAGTACGAGCTCCGGTTTCCAGGTCAAAAGAAGCGATTAGAATCGATACGGGAAGAAAAAACTACTGGTATGCGGGTTACGGTCCACGTTGCAGGTAGAATCTCAAACAGCCACAAATGAGCACCGTTCTTATATAAAGATCCCAAAGAACCATCACAGATAGTCACCGAACCTTAAAAACCACGCAAATCTACGTACGAAAGCGAGGCTGAGTTTCCTGCACGTGTAGAGGCTTGGGAACGCGAACAACCAGAGATGGAAGTCTTGCCTAAGAGCAATGCAATGTCACAAAAGTTTTATGCCAGAGAGGTTTTCCCCAAACATCTTGAAGAAGTCACGGGCTTGACAGGGCGGTTGTATCATTAGGTTCATTTACGAAAAGATAGGAATCCTTCACATGGAAATAAATCGAAGAATAAACTTTGTTTTCGCTTTGAATAGCTGCAGATTTTTTGATACTTGTTCATCTAGCTCAATCTCTTGATTTAAGTCCAAATGAGGCTATTTGAATGATAGTTAAGCAGCAGTTATGTGTTGGAAGGCGGTCTACGGTTGTGTAGCTTAAAGCTGCAATACAGCGTGAATCGGATAGAATTACATTAGAACAGATCCTTAAAAGGATCAAAGAGAATCCCTGGCGTTGTAAGAAGGTTATAGAGCTTGAGGGTAGGAGAGCTAGGTTTTCCGTGTTGCGGTTTTACAAGATAAATACAATTCGAATTCGCGTTTTAGCGATTTGATCCCCCCTGCGCAATGAGACTTGGCACCATGTGTGAGTGATGTTTTCTTGAAAAGGATACCAAAAGATGTTACCAAAATCTTCATCCCACTTCTCTTTCTGCCTCCCGGATAAGCTACTTCTCCACAAATTGAACTGCATGAAAGCTACATAATGCCGCTTCATGCACCTCTGGATTCGATGGATATACTGGAACTTACACTCAATATCACACGATGAAGCTCTCCTTTCTCTCCAGAGTCGGTTTCTTCGCAGTCGTTTTCACTTGTGTGAGCAGTGGCTTCGACAGTCGAGAAAATACCATTGCTGGAATAAACAATGCTCTCAACACGGGCGTCTTCTCGTGCAACAATGTGGTATCCTTCTTCCTCGCCAGATATCAGCATTTAATCCAACTGAATGCAATCACACTCAGCTCAGATGCCCTGAACATAGCCTATGCGATGGGGATTTTGATAGCATCTGGAAATTCAAGAGGCGCTCTATTCTGCATTCCCATTCTGCCGAAAGACTAGTACAACATAGTAGAGATGAACACGACAGGTGGAAATCTGGACTTGACAGGGAATAAGCCAGTTGAAAATGCAACCGTGGTTGCTGTGTTTAGAAAAGTCGGTGCGATCATACTTGGGAAGCAATCTGCATGAGGTTGTTTTGGAAGGTATCTCCGTTTCTTCCTTGGGTGGTCAAACAACCAACCCATACGACCGAACCCGAACACCTGGAGGAAGCAGCGGTGGTATCGGGGCTGCGATTGCTACCAACTTTGCCGTGTTTGGTACAGGTACGACCCACAGCGCACACGAAGGCGTCCGCTAATGGGCCTATAAGGGATTGACACAGTCAACTCATTGCGTAGTTCAGCGTCAGCCAACTCTCTGTTCAGCTTTAGACCTACTCCTGGTTTGTTCAAGAGAGGTGGTATCATTCCGATCTCTATACTCAAATACCATCGGAGCTATAGCACGGAACGTCAGAGATCTAGCAGTTACTCTCACAGTGATGGTGAGCAGTGGATACGACGCTGCCGATAATGCCTCTGCATTGGCTCCGCCGTCAGCCAGAGGCATTGATTACTCGAGTGAGCTATCTGGCAGAGAATTGAGTGGTCTGATCTTTGGACTCATAAAGGGACTTTTCAACCTAACCGTAAGTAATGAGATCACATTTCGCGAAGGGCTACATTCGAAGAGAAAGAATCTCTAATAATATTGCTAAACAACGAGAACTAAAGGCTAAAGAGCTACTATTTGGTGATCCCGCGCAACAAGTAGACACGGTGCGCCAAGGATTAGTCAGTAGTCTCAGAGGGTCCGGCGCGAAGTCACATGTACGGCGAAGACAAATGACGCCACGTGAATTTACACCTTTCAATAGTGCCATGGCCGACACTTGTTTTGACGCTTCGAGCAGCTGGAGCGGCTGCCACCTCAGAAAAAGAGACTGTATATAATGCCATTGACATAGCAACACTCGAAGTGCAAACTTTAGAGTATCGAGAGTTCACGGATGCATGCCCGAAGAATTCGTCTGGAACACGTCCTTCACCACATAAAAGAACTATACAACAGTGGCAAGTCTCTTGTTCTTCCCAGTCAGTACAATCATGTCAATAGGCTCTTTTGTCTTTCACAAGTAATGTCTCTAATGCTGCTTCTAATCCCGTCAATAAGCTCAGCATCCAGAACCTGACAATCGTATTGGACTCGACTTTCTCAGCCGGAAATTTTGATGCGCTTATCTATTCCGAGCAGAAGATTTTTGTCTTCAAGCTTGGCTCTCCATCCCAATCTGGACCAAATGGCATCTTGACTGCTATGACAGGATTTCCAGTCGTTGTCGTACCTGCGGGGCTCTCACCTTCGCCAGAATGAATGAAATTCTATTAAGCGTCTTAAAGATTGATTGATTTTATCATACACGGAGCCAGCCGTCTTTAAGACAGCTATGCCTGAATGGCTCAGCTTTGGCACCAGTTGCCGAAGTGCATCTGCCTCGGGAAATGCACCACAATTCATCACACTCGTGTGACCAGCAACCTCCTCCACTGAGCCGTCTGGCTTCTATCTACGTATACATACATACACGCTGACAGAAGTGCTCTATTTGTGGCATTAGTATCAGGCTCTGCCGAGACCAGCTTGTCCTCCTATGTCTGCGCTCCCTGGATACTCGGTGGGCTACGCCCACAATGAAGCCATGTTGCAACTCCGCTGGCCACAGCAACTGTGATTCCACGACCCCCCTGATCCTCTCAGGTGAAAACCTTCCCAACAACGTTCTCTCTCGCCGAATCTCCCAAATTCCCAGACTTGTGTGTGCTTCGAATGTGAATGTCGTTCTGTAGGATGGGTTACTTAGTCTGAGACCTGGGTAGTGTTCGATCGAGGCTGCATTGAGGTAGGAAAACCCTGAGGAGTTGCTGCCGGCTTGCACGAACGCTTCATTGCAGCCACCTTCCTCCAATACTGCAACCGCCCGTGGCCGCACCCAGCACAATCCCATCTGCCACTATGACCGGAGCCGCGCGAGAGTTGTCGAGCCCTAGGGGCGTCGGGGATCGAGTGCGCGAGTCGTTCGTCCGTCGTCCTACTAGTCACGGTTGACTTGAGCATGATGGGGTGGCAGCTGCAGGATTCGAACCTACCAGCACAACCTGTCTTCCTCTTCTCTGGCCATAAGAAGAGTATACACAGCAGATGCTCACCAGAGAGGCAGTGTTAGCTACCTCTCTAGCCGCCAAGCGTCTTACAGAGTATCTGTGTGCGCCGATCATGACTAATCTCGGAACATACCGGTCCGAGGCTCTAAGTGTACCCAAGGAAAAGCCGCCTGGCAGGTGGTAAAGACTCTTCTTTGTTCTATCTACAAGCCCAGAATTTACTCTCTGGCTGGAACCTCCGTTGGAGAAGAGTGAACGCGTTGCGCGCGGGGACAGAATTACGTGGTGGTGGCGGCGGAGAACGACACTTAATGTGTTGAGAATCGGAGGATTCGACCAGAAGTCACGTGATCCAGCTGACAGTTCCGTGCCTATACATCTACGCGAACCTTATCTCTTTTAGATGCGTCCTTTCTCTCTCCTTGGCTTTAGATCTTCATATTGCCACAATCAGTTGTATCATTCACACTCTACTTGTGTCACCACAATTCGAGTCCATCATATAATGATGCTCCAATTGGTGTGCCCATTGGCATGGAGATGTTGAGACTCCATGGTCAGATGGAAAGATTTTGAACGTTGCTTCGCGTCTATCAAGTATTATCAAGCATGTTGGAAAAATAACATCGTTGCGAACCGCACGCTTGAGACCTGAGCCTTCGACTCAGTCCCAGGCATCACTCCGCATGCTGGCAAAATACTTGTGGCTTACCCAGTCGGAATTATATAAGAAACTTATGCCGCAGTTGTCGAAACCAAAGCTCAAAGCTTACGTAAAAGCTGCCTCGCGGGATTTCTTGCTTGACGGCTCTAGTGGTCGGAATGTAACTATGGTGTATTATGTCAGGCACATATGAAATAGCAGACATGCAACAGAAGTTGTTTATATGTTGAAATGAAGTAAAGCTGTATTGGAGAAAGTTGTATAATGAGAGTGCCTTGAGAGCTGGCACCCAATTGCAATTCGGCTCTTACTTAGTACACGGAGGCAAATTCCATGACAGACTCTGAACCAAACATTTTGCTTGACAGAAGCAGGCAAAACGAGACGAGATGTTGTTGCCTATACTTGTTGCCTTTGTAGTCAAAAGATGCTATTGTTCTACCTACAAGCTCTTGAAACATCCACCATTTTCACCATGGAAAATTCCAGAAGTTCCAGGATGTGGGTTTGATTAGACTTTATAGAAACCTGACATGTGATTACGATATGCAACAAAACTTGAATTGGGGTTCATTTCATGAGATGGTGTAAACATTGTCTCTTGCCGTGTTAAAACATTCTGAATCGTGAACTTGCGTGCATGCACCCTCTGATACTGTACTCGAGATCTCACGAATATATACTCTCTACCCCTAGAATATAGGGTGCCCCCAAAGTGCGGTAAGAAACCTAGGTCCTGAGATTACGAAGTGCCGCTCATTCAGTGTGTCCAATAAAAAGGCTTCGGCGGCGAATTTAGTCTTACGAAGCTTCGGATGCAACGCGTGAGAATGAGAATGAGAATGAGAATAAATGCTTCACCGAGTCTTGGCACCTTTTCGCTCGATTGCAGCGAGTCTTTCATAAACACTGTCGAAATATTCAACCTCGTGTCAAGCAAGAATCACGAATCGCTATACTCAAATGAGCCTGTAGCTCTCTATCGACATTATATCAGACCTATGTTGTTTGCAAACAGGTTATTTTAAGAATCTCTATGCTGTCCCCCCCATGGCTGACGAGCTCAGCCCTACCGCGCACCACCGCACACCACTGCACCCCAAACAACAGCACTTTAGGCTTTTCAGAGCCGCAGTCCATCCTATCTGATGTTCAGGTTCACGTAGGATCACACTATAAGACTAAGTTCATTCCTTTGCAGATGTCTAATCCAGTATGCTCATCGTTGGACATATTTTCAACACTGTCTAGTAATATTCGCTTTCGTAACTCTTCAAGACAAACACAATTATCCAGCGGATTTTAGTTCATAGGTTTCATATCATCCAAGCGGGTCTTATCTCCTATCACTCAGTCAAGATGTATTCCTCGTCACTTTTACCTTTGCCAGCGGCTGTCTTGGCATCTCTAGTCACTGCAGCAGACCCAACATGTCAAAGGTCTGTGACCCCATGTCCCTCTCCAACTTCACGCTTGGCATGGCCTCCTGGTGCAACAGCACCATGAAAGACACCGCCGAATATCGCTACAATAACCTCGCTGCAGCCTACGCATCCAGCCCCGGATGTTCCGCCCCCCAATGCACGGCAGCAATGGCACAGCTCTCCCAGAAATGCGCGTTCAACAGCGAAGGCTTCAGTGGCAATGGCACTGTCGAGGCGGGTTGTGGTGTATATACGTACAGGATTGGGCCGCTGGATTCAGCGAATGGCGTGGAGACGCTTGCGAACCCAACTTTGAGTACAGTGTTGGATAATCAGCATATGCGTACACCTACGGCGGCGCCGAGTGAGAGTGAAAAGTATTCGGGGAGCAGTACGAGCATGGCGAACGTTAGTGGATGGCTGATACTGGAAATTGCGAGTATCTTTATGATGTTGTTGTGAGAGTGTATCTGGCATGGTTTTTGATTGGAAAGGGTAAAACTTTTGAAGCACAACGACAGCTACATTTTCGAGGAATATTCTTTCTCGAGCGGCTTTTTAACGTCTTTTTCGATGATGCATGTATGGAAGCTCATGTGTTCTCGAATTGTGGGAATATAGCCTGTACAATATAATTATATACGAACACTAAAATGGAACAACACGTATGCTAAACAATTTGATAAATAATGACACTTAGATTGACTTTAGCCCTACAAAACAATAGCGGGATTGTGCGTTGACGTTACAATCAAGCGCGAGCATGCAGTATATATCAAAGTACAAGGCTTCTGGTGTCCACGAGTTCATGCCATTTACAACATCTTACACAAAATACAACTCCTCTACGGAGAAGCAAACTTGTAGCCACATTGCTCCTTAGCATCACCAGCCAACTTCCTTAGCTTATCCTCGCTCTCCTTGAACCTAAACTCGTCCCTCGGTCTCTGTAGATAAGTACCAGCGCCATTCTTGACGTCCGATGGAACAGTCAGTCCCTTCTTCACAGCTGGACGATTGTAGATAGCCTTGTTAGGCTCTTCCTTTCCGACCTATTGGTCAAGTCAGAGCAGTCAAATCGAGAAGCCCGCAGACCTCGAATGCGAATGCGTTGATTACAAATCTTGGTACATAATCCATATGGGAACCACTGTGCCTTAAGTACTTACACTACGGGAGGGATCGGAGACTGCCTGAGAGTCTGCAAAAGGCTTTGAGATGAGCCTTCAATGTGAAAATGGATAGCGCGAGCCTGCATCCAGATTTCGGCTCGGCACCGAATCGGGTCAAATTTATCCAATAACCGCAGGAGTAAGAGGCTTGGACATGCTAAGTTCTTGGTCTTCCAAGGGCCTATTGAACTGCGCTCACTAGGCAACCTACCTACGCATTCGCGTATAGCAAGTTCAGTAAATATTTCCATATATTCCTTTACTTTTCCTTGTCCTTGTCCTTTCATTCCAATGCGATTCATTTTCCGTATTTTCTCCCGGCGCGCCTGGCGGCCCTTTCCCTACGATCCAGTACGACACCTTCGAGTATCACAAAAGCGCACTACGACCATGGCGGGTAGCACGACTGCTGCTGCGTTGTACGCATGCTCTTTAACCTCTCCAACTACTCTCGGCCCCGTCCCAGAGGACTCCAAAGAGAAGGCGCATCACCTCAAGAGCGGCAAGGGTTTCACGAATCCGTGGGACTCATGGACCGAATTTGGCCCTCTCGATATTTTCAAAGGAGTGGTCTGGTGAGAAATATTTCATTTATCGCAGAAGTGCTGGGCCGAGCATGGGATAATGAGGGGCATGCATTCCAGGAGAATCTACTGGAGCTGAATCCCATGCGAGCATGAAATCAGACTGCATGTTGAACCTTGAAGCTTAGATTGACTTTACAATAGGCGTCGCATAACGGGGAAGTTGAATTGGCCAGACACTACTCCCTCTACAGTGACAGTGATTCAGCCAACATTTCTGCCGGACAGAACATCATCAAAGACCTTGCGGGCGACTTGGCTTGGACACGCTTGCTATTATATCGAGTTTCCGGGCGGACTGAGGGCTTTGTTTGATCCGGTATTTGAAGAGCGATGTAGTCCTATGAGCTATGCTGGACCAAAGCGATTCACTCAAAAGCCATGCCAGATCCAGGATATACCCATCGTTGATGTGATCATCATAAGCCATAGTCACTACGATCATCTTTCACACCCTACAGTGATGGAACTGCATAAGAAGCATCCAAACGCCCAATTCTTTGTTGGACTGGGGCTGAAGAAATGGTTCAACGAGTGTGGTATCAAGAACGTTGTCGAAATGGACTGGTGGAACGATGTCGATGCCACATTCTCGCAAAGTACTGGGGAGAAGCGCATATCAAATACTTCCTCCCAGGCACCCTTGATATCTCCAGAAGCATCAGACATGAAAGCTCGCATCTCATGTCTCCCATGCCAGCACACGTCCGCTCGTACCCCCTTCGACAAGAGCGCTACCTTGTGGTGTAGTTGGTGTGTTGAGTCCGGCGGCAAGAAAGTCTGGTTCGGCGGCGATACTGGCTATCGAGCAGTGCCCGAAGTCCCCAAGGACGTTGATGATTATGGCGACGAATACAAGGATCTCCCACACTGCCCAGCATTCAAGCAGATTGGAGATCTTCGAGGTCCTTTCGACCTGGGTTTGATTCCAATTGGAGCGTACGATCCTCGATACCTCATGTCGCCGATGCACGCAAATCCTTTCGATAGTGTCAACATATTCATAGACACACAGTGTAAGAGAGCAATGGGTATACATTGGGGAACTTGGGTCCTAACAGCCGTGAGTATAATCATAGTCTTCCATGGTGACGTGAGCCATGAATCCATGAATCCATGCTTACAAATTATAGGAGGACGTGTTGGAGCCGCCAGTGCTATTGAAGAAAGCGATGAAAGGAAAGGGGCTACCGGAGAATGGCGTTTTTGACGTGTGTGATATTGGAGATAGTCGAGAGTTTTAAAACAAAGTATAATAGTTATCATGACATCAACTAATTGAGACATTGAAGCAGCAGAAGCTCATGAAAATAGAAGGAATCCGCAAATGTCTTCGCTCACCCTAAAAGGTGGCCTATTGCTAACCCCATTATTATTATGCTAGGCAGTGTTGCGCCTCGTCAGCAAATCTCCAGCTTCCCCCCCTTCGTACCCTGTTGGCAAATCGCATATATACATTGGATACTATTTGCGAACATGGCTACATACTCATGTCTAAGGAACGAATTGCACAGATCATAGCTAAAGAAGCGACAATAGCAACAGTGGGCGTCAGAATTCGTGGCGCACCCGAAAATTATGTAATCAGAACACCAATAACGTACTTGCATAGCGAACGGCGCATTTTTTACCCCACCAATATATTATTATGGTACAAACAACGCCAACCCAACTCTAAACTACTTAAACTACTTGAAATCCTCTTCTCTAATTACAGTAATATACTCCTGACAAGTTCGTGCAGTATGACCAGGGTTACTACAGATTCTACAGCGTCGTACACGCAGATCTCCCTCCCTCGTACGACTACCACTACCCTCAACTTCTATAATTCTCTGA
>MU254055.1:0-33326 GCA_019669825.1 Calycina marina
TTGGAGTCAGGCCAGACTTATTAATAAAAAGCCCCGAATTAACCGTCATGCTATCGGGGGCTGTCAAGGCTGGTGCAATCCAGTAAAGTGTACTCAAGTTCCACTGTGCGGACATTGTGGCTCCAAGATACAGGGACATGAGGGCCCTACTGGAGAGAACTGCCAGCACAGGGCAAAGTGCGCTAACTGCTGGGGCCCTTATAAGGCGAGCCATGTTAACTGTCCTGCTCGACCTAAGACAAAGGACGGACGCATTATTCGACCTACAAAGGCTGAGATCAGGCGGATTAGACAAGCAGGCAAGCAAGCTACCTTGGCAGCCGCAACAGCAAGCCGTACCCCTAACCCCCCAGCAAGGGAGACTGCCCCTGATGGGGCTGTCACTTCACCTAGCCCTTCTCCAATTCCCTCCTTACAGCTACAGGGTACTAATCGCCGGAACGGAGCACGCATTACAGAGTACGAGAATACAGGCAGCCAACTTACTCCTACCCCTGCCTCTCCCTCAGCTCTTACCTCCGGAATCAGCTCCGGCAACAGCCGGCCGTTGAGATCTACTACTAGACAACAAAACCTCAATGTCAAGTTACTCTCGAGGAATTCTCAGCCCTGTACGGCACAGAAGCATGGTATGCTGCGCGCACTAGGCCCTCTCGACATAAGAAGCATGGTGCCTTTTTTGTAGTCAGCACTAGACTTGGAGGCCTTGTCAAGATGGTTCAAATTGCTATTACACTGGCCGCCCGAGGGGCCTTGCCAGTCTGGAGAACTACTCCACTACCTACCCTGATGAGAGATTCTGACCTACCTTCAGCGGAGGTAGCTCTGGAGGACGCAATGGCTCGCTTTGCTCTCAGGCTACAGACAGTAGACAATCACCACCCCTTGGCTAAGCGCTCCCTAGTCCCTAGAGCTACAAGTGGCGGGAGAACAGGCCATAAGAGACCTCTTACGAAAGTCCATTACCTGGGCAGCCTCCTCCCGGCTATACCTAGGCCAGAGTTACTGATGACTCATTTCTCGCGCGGTTGTAGGACTAACCCTACGCCTGGGGCTACAAAAGCTGTCGCAGCAGAATAGTTCAAGGAATGGTGGAGGCTCCTCTCCCCTGAAGACATAGCGGTTTTCTCTGATGGGTCAGAGCAACATAAGGAAGGCCAGCGCGGGGTAGGCTACAGCTTTGTCGTCTACCAGCATACTCGCAAAATATCAGAGGGCCTAGGCACTATCTGCAGTACATCACATGTCTTTGATGCAGAGGCAGTAGGGGCCTGGAAAGGATTACAAGCAGTCCTACAAGACTCTACGCTTCAAAACCTTAGGATATGGATGTGTATCGACAGTACTTCGGTCATCTGGTGTATGAGAGGCAATGCAGCAGACTCATCACAGTGGGCCTTTCATCTCTGCCAGGATGCGATGCAATCCCGGGATATCAGGGTTAAATGGTCCCCTGGACACATGGGTATAAAGGGCAATGAGGAGGCAGATGCGCTAGCAGACAGTGCAGCTGACCCCTTCTCCCCCAAATGGACCAACGACTCCCTAGCATTACAGCCTACGGTGTGTGGGATTCGAAGTCTAGCTCCTAATATCAAGAAGGCAGCAATGGCAGCATGGTGGACAACTGTAAAGCCTAAGCTGTCTGGCAGATACAGGAAATGGGCCCTCCCCTACGAGGTAAAGCCACTTAAAGAGCTGGACCTTCCCCGCTCTACTCTTCACCGACTCTTAGCAATCCGTACAGGGCATGGGGACTTTGGCTGGTATCATAGAAAGTTCAAACACAACGATGCAGTCCTAGAATGCAGCTGTGGGGGGGGGAGTCCCCAGACCATTTAGTCCACTGCCAGAAGACACTTGGCAAGTTCTGGCCCTGGCCCCTCAGACCTATGTGGCCTCCGCAGAACCAGCAGGAAGGCTGGAATTACCTGAGTCAACTCCTGTCATCTCCGGAGGACTTTGAAAAGTTCATACGAATTACAGGCTTCTTTACAAAAATCTGTATTTAAGTCTAGCGAGTACTCTACTGCATTAGCTTCTTCCTTTCCTTTATTCTTTTGCCACCGGCGCAGCGAATTTCTCGAATTTCTCTTTTCTCTTCGTTTCTATTTAGTCTAAAAGCTCTCCCCTTGGTTTAACAGACTGCTGAACTAGTTCCTTACGGGCGTCGAAATATCTTAGTATACCTTGTATAACAATTCCTTGGGGCTAGCCTCCTCTTGATATCTCCTATAACTACCTGCACGGAGGGGGTAGTCTCTTTGTATTATAGCCACCCATCAGGCCCCTCTGGCCTATCCCATGATCTACTTTCTGGTGTATTCCTGTATATAAACCGCTAGCTTAGCACGTCCTTATACCCTTCGGGAGGTCTAACAGGACGGAAATAATCATCATCATCATCAATGTCCACCACGACTTCTTTGAGCCTGGGGTGAATACCTTTTCGCGCGGATACGAGCTAGCAGAATGGTCAACAGACGATATGATGAACTTATTGGGGAAGTAGGGGTTTCAACTCAAAGACACGGTCACGTGCTTGACCTCACCTCGAATACTCCATGGGCACTACAGTGCGCACTGATATGCACTGCGGGTCGGATCATGAAACTCAGGTAACAGTGATACCGGGCCGTGGTGATACACCTTCATCGCATCATTGTTATAGGGTCACAGAAGCAAATCTAGGAAAGTTTATAGGTCTGGTTGGGATAGGTGCTTTGGCGCTTATGGACCCCTGGAGCATCACTTGTGAGGAAGAGGCCAATGCGTACGCTGAGGCTTTAGCAGGAGTCTTGAAAGCTGCTATAGAGGGTGCAGGGCAGGTAGACAAAGGGGAGAGCAAACCAGCTCCATGGTGGACCCAGGAATGCAAGGACGCCTATAAGACCTACCTTGCATCACGCATCGCGCCAACCTTCGGATATCCTTACTCTAGAGAAAATTTTCTTTCATGTTATTGACAATGCGAAGGATGATACTGCTCTCTATAAATGATCGGCTGGCATAAGCAAGCCCCGAGACTAAAGGCAGTCAATGGTCGGCTAGTCGAGGATACGATGTAGAAGGCTCAGATCTTGGGGATTCTAGACAGATTTTCTGCTGACGACGATTTGACAGAGTGCCAGAAATTTTGAGACATTGACGAAACGTCGTACAAACATTGAGCAATGTATGGATAGATATCATAAAATTGGGCTACGTTTTCCAGATCAGGCGAGAGGGGAAGTTGCATGCAGCGCACGTGATACAGTCAGTAGTCGACATCAAAGGTGGTGGTGTCAGCAGAGTATGTGGCCAGAGAACAGTAGACTGAAAATCCAAGCACCTGTTCGTTGAACATTAATAGAATCTTGCGTGCTCATTACCGGTTGTCCAAAAGCAGCCGGATTTCCGTAAAATGGCTGCAGGAACCGAAGCCCGTGAAGATGCGAGATATGATGTGTCCATCTTCGAGACAAGATTCAAAGACCTCCCAGACGCAAAACGTGCATGGCTGGGCGAGCCAGGTTCAGCTTTGGAGGGTCTCGGTATGTCGTCTTATAGACAAACGTGATCCCAGCAATTTGCGTCAAATAAAGTTTACTGATCAGAAATCACAGGACGACTTGCTATATTGACTGAAGATATTGTCGCTTCGGCTGCATCAGAGATCAAGCTTGGTAGAAGAGTTGGCCTCGGCTGGGACATTACGAAGTTGGAGTGAGTAGAGTGGCTAGCGATGCACTCCCATGCTTGCGACTCAGCGATGAACTCTCAGCATGCTAGTGGATTTCCGATCTATGTCGAAAGTAAGCTGATTGTATCGAAATTTCATAGATACTCGCAGTTTGGTCGTCCAAAATGTGTACATAAAGTCGTTCCCTTGATCGGTCCTGATGCGACTGGCATGGGGACGTGCTTTGACGATATATATGAAATTAATCCACGTAAGTCTTGACCACCATAAGACGTAGGACCAAGTCAGTATTGCTAACAAAACGCAGAGACAAGCAGTCAGTGGGACGGGTTCCGTCACTATTCACAGCCACGGGACACTAAAGCATCAGTACACTCGACAGACAGGGTCTTCTATGGAGGAACGACCAAAGAAGAGATCGTGGATACCTCGAACCATCGCATTGGCATCCAGCATTGGGCGCCACAAGGTATTGCAGGTAAGTTGGCTCCGATACCAAACATCTGAGATACCCACTTTGGTCACACGGAACAAGTACTCACTGTTACCAGGCCGTGGAATTCTAGTTGACTACGCAAGTTGGGCAGCCACTCAAAGCCCACCGATACGCTACTCAACGTTCTCCACACATTCTATACCCTTCGCAGTACTACTGGAGGTTCTCAAAGCTCAGAATGTAATCCCGAAAAAGGGCGACATCTTGTTCGTTCGCACGGGCGTTGGTCCGGAATGGGATGAGTTCTCGGAAAAGCGGAAGAAGGAATATGCGACATCAGCTACTCCAGAACATGCAGGCATGGAAGCTTGTACTGAGCTACTTGAATGGCTTTGGGATAGTGGTATCTCTGCCGTGGCTGGTGATGCTATTTCGTGGGAGGTGAGTACATGAAGATAACCGAGACTGAGAAATCATATATTGAGCGCTCACTGACGTCTCCTAGGTGTATCCTACTCCTGGGGAAGTCTCGATGCATGAATACCTTTTAGCCGGCTGGGGATTACCCATTGGTAAGAAACCCATGATCACCATCTCCGCTCAGCAATTTCCAACTTATGTGCTACCCGAGGCGTTTAGGATAAAAGACTGATGTCGCATATCAGGAGAGCTGTTTGATCTTGAGGCTTTGTCTACGACTTGCAAGGAGCTTGATCGCTATACATTCTTCGTAGCATCTGTTCCGTTGAATATGCCAGGAGGTGTCAGTGAGTACCGTCTTTTATTATCGGAAGCCGTCTTTGGTGTTGCTCGCTCTTCGGACAAAATCTGTGTTTGTGCAATCCTGATGGGCAGTGCATCCCAATATTTGTTTTCTTGGTCCTTGGACCTGCTAAATAGCAGTCAACTAACTCATCATCACGATTAGGCAGTCCTCCAAATGCCCTAGCGATATTCTAGGCCCTTGTCTGTAATAACCCCACAAGGAGAGATCACTCGTGACGCGCGCTTCATGCTCGGCAATAGATACTATGTGAACCACCTTGTTGATATCTCTGGCGTATTTGCGGCACAGGACGAGTGTGGCTGCCGATGCAGAGCGCTTAGTGCTTCTGGCGTTTGAGCCATACTTTACAAGCTTAATGAGACTTTTCTTCATTTTCAAATGGTCAGACGGTATCTGAAGCCCTGCTTTCGCCTCAACTCGCCAATTCAGCAGGCTAGCCTAGCCCAGCAGCCATTCTCGCTAAACGCATGAATATCAGGGTCTTCCTTGGCATCCGACAGGAAGCGACGAGATCTGTGGCTCGATGCGGAAGTGGAACAAACTGTCCTTACAACATGTAGCGTGCCAAAAGTGTACATGCCGCGCACCAATTTGCAAATCATGAATCCATTTCCCCACCTCAGACCTTGCCCTTGTCCCTCGCTGGCTCTTTCGTCTCCACCCGCATACATAGAACGAGGGATGGAAAACCCTGCCCTACATCTAAAGCCACACCGCTGTCTAGTTAGAAAAGAAGTCGCCCTATTGGGATCCGGCTAAACTTGTCGTACAGCTGGTCGTAGATTCAGCCAGCTCATTGGGCTTGTGAGAGCATGACGTTGTTGTTGCTGCCTGCCATGCCCGTCCTGGGATTAGAATTTTCGCTTGGCTTGAGTGAACCATGATTGGCATAAGTACAGAACGTATGCACAGAATACACAATTTTGAGGTTTGGGAGATGCCGCTTCTGTTTGCATGCGCCGTTGTCGATATGCGACCACTAAGGCAATCCAGTGCGATATGGGGTAGCTCGCACTGTGCCGCAGGAACGCGTATCTAGATGGCGGGAGGATAATCCTGCTCAAACCTTGAATGAGGCGAGGTAACATCTCAACGGAGATCCCGAACTCCCACATGTTGCAGTGATACTCAGTATGCAGCATTGAAAGGCATGGCCGAATTGAAGAGCAATAAGGTGGTACGTGAGCCGTATTTAGCATGCAGATTGATTCACATCATATACTCATTATAACAACAGTTACTAAATGCTGTTGGCTTGACGATACGACTGGTCAAGCAGTCACCATGATAATTAGATTGATGCCATATGGCCAAGACCAATCCGTTGCCATTTTCGATCCTTCCTTAACATACCAGCAAACCCTAACATGCTGACGAGTTTGTTGTTAAAATCAAATAACCTGGAAGCCGTTGAACCGCCTTTGAGTTCCTTTTGAGGGTCACTTATAGCATGTAAAAAGAAAAGTTTTAACGATCATAGCAGATCGTCCTCGTTAAATTCCGCACTGGGAATACGATGATAAATGAACTGCAAGTAAATGCTTCAAATGCCACGAATCGGGTATCTCGTGTACGGCCGTTATGATTCGTTCTGCGCCTCTCGAGTATTTGTCCACCGCCGTAATTCCTCAAGAGGTTCGTTAAGGAGCCGAGCTCAAAATAGTATATTATCTTCACATCATCTCGTCCTCTTCGTTGATCCTACCAACTCTTCCCTTGCCCGCACCAAGCCTACTAGATCCTCTGATAGGTTCTGGTAAAGGTTCGTCTTTCATGCACGCGTTTTCCAGCATGTTAGTCCATTTTCCACTTGTACCCGCATGACTGTGCTTTAGATGTTGCCTAAAGTGATCTGCCCTGAAGAACTTTTTGGCATGATTACATTCGCCCCATTTGTGCATCTCAAGCAGGTGAGCTATCCGAGCATCCCAGTCCTGTTCCGTGGCAGCCGCGACTTGTGGCCCGCTTGAATTCGCGGAAGATAATCCTGAGCGGGTAAAATCCTCACCGCAGTATCCACACGAATCTGCGTCGTTAGGTTGTACTGGGGACGGATGAAAGGCAGCAGCAAAGCCAGATAATGCAGCGCATGACCATGAGTGTCGCCGTAAATGAAGGGAGTTTTGATGCCTTTCTGCTTCGTTCTTGTTCTTAAAACGATTTCGACAATAGGCGCATTCATATTGCTTCTCCTGCTCATGAACGCTAAATTCTGTTAGACCTTTCTCAGCATCACAGCGAGGAGAGGTGCTCTTACCCAAGTGCACGTTTCGAATCAAACTTCTTTGGCTTCTTCGGGCAGCATTCACAAACGAACGACCCTTGATCCTTTGTTGAAGGGGTAGGCTTTGACTCAGTAGCACTCTTAGAAGATCTTCGTGTGGTAAGCGCGGGCCACGTTTCTGGCAGTATCCGTGTATGATCTTGTCTCGAAATAGACCCTCTGGGGCTTGGGTTCAGAGACATTGAGGTCGAGTACGGTGATTCACTTCCATCTGTGGGTATAGGAGAGTGCCAGCCCGAAGATATAGAGCCAGAGGAGCCCATGCTGGTCGCACTACTAGCAGTGACCGAAAGTGTAGTAAAAGCATAAGAACCATTTTTTAGACCGGACGCCGTGGATGATAAAGATCCGGAGGGGGCATGAGTACGAGACCCAGATTCCCGCCGCAGAAAAAGTTCGCTCGAACTGCCTATGGAGTGTACAGGTAGCTGATCTTCAACAGGTGGCGATGACGCCCTTCTCTTTTGACCTGCTGAGATTGCTGGCAAGTATCCGCCCTGCCTAGTAGAGCAGTCATCTATTTGAAGTCTCCTGAATCCTGTTTCTTCCATAGGAAAGTCAACGTCTTGATCAGGTGATACTCTTTGATCGCTATTTTCCCGAGATCTCGTATTCGAAGCTTCATCATATATACTCGCCAGAGAGCCGCTGGTGGAACGCCAAGTGGACGACAGAGGCGATCTGTCCGGCTCCGTTATCTCAGACGGTGACCTGAAGTCAAGCTGAGCTGAGTTGTACCTCGTGAACGGATTCCCAGATGGTGCTTCGCTTGATAGCGTAGAAGCTGTCCACCTCGAGATCGGACTCTCCACAAATGGCTTCCCAGGCAAGATTGGCATAGATAGTGGCTTTAGTTGATTAGGGTAGTGAAGCTCTATAGCAGCAGTACGAGAAGTAGGTGAAGCATCATTCATCGACAAGCTAAAAGGAGACCTAGGACGCCCTCTTGCAGATGTTGCACTGTCACTGCTTCTACGTGCGTCCAATTTTTGTAACTGAGATTTATCAAAAGCTTGAGCATTGCTTCGATAAGTGTCGTGAACAGAACTTTGAAATCCTGACCTCACAGACGATGACTCATGATACCTGGATCTACATGTATAATATTAGTTGCAATAGGACAAGTTATGCTTTCGTGCGGAAGATTGGACGTGAAGCCGTTGTCGCATAACCTGACAAAGAAGCATTACTGACCTGTTAGAATCAATGCTCGTTCCCGAGAAACTTGCATATCCTTCGTCGAGCTTCGGGTAGTGACTTTCTCGCGACACTGGCCTTTGTACCGACTTAATCGTTGAAGCAGAACTTGTACGACTGAACGATTCAGGTCTGCTCTCTTTGAAGCCCGGTTTGCTTGCGAAACCTCCATATAGACTCGAACCTGGTGCCACCGCCTTTCCCCAGTCACTATCCTGACGAGAATTTCCCCATTGCCATGCAATATCCGACCCTTTGTGTCCACTATCTGCAATATCTGGAATGTGTTGGGGTGGAGGCAGTGGAGGAGGAACAGGCTCCCGCACGTTCGGTATTGACATTGGACCTGGTATATGTGCAGGCGAACTGGTCAAATTATAGGAGCTGGATCTGCTGGACATTCGAATTCGCTCCGAAGGAATTGAGTCTTGAACATAGATTTCGGGTAGGACTGGTGGCGCCCTCGCTCTGTGAGCCAGGGGAATCTCCATGGCGAATGGAGGTTGCCACTTTGGAGAGATGTTACCAGACCAGTCTTTTCAGTTCTCAAGCACCATTCGATTTACGAGTGGCAATATGTTCGGGAGGACCGAAAAGAAGAGACAAAACCAAACATGGATAAGGCGGCCAGCAGGTATACAAATCGAGAAGAAGCCCTCTCTTGGTGACCAGCCAGGGCGAACTCTGAACCTGGATCTAATCTGAATGGACGTTGCCAGACTCTGACAAGTGTAGAAAGAAGGCTGGTTGGTGAGGAAGAAAGAAACCTAAGTGTCAGTCGAGTAAGCAAGACTTTGCGGGAGCCCAATGAGCTGAAACTGGACCTCAACTCTCGATGGGCGTAGAGACAGTCGGACAATAAGTGAGCGACATGAGTATTAACGAGACGATGCGCCGCACTATTGAAAAGACCAGAGACGAAGTGGGGCGGATCGAGAGGGTAGAATCTCACAAACGCAGGTGGTGGATGTTGCTACTGTATATGGGATTTGGGGTGTTCAGGCTGTGTAGTAAGAACGAAAGGAGGAAGGAGGTGAGAGAGGGGAGGTGAAGGCAAGGTGAGGTTAGTCGACTAGGTACTGTGGAGCGAGAAGTCGAAACCATATGGTTATAGGTATGGGTACATTATTTGGAGCCACGATAGAGGTGGGCCTACTAAATATACAGGAGTGAAGCTAGAATTGCAAGGTTAGCCGACAAATTGACTTATAGAAGGATATTCAAGTGTGGACCACTTCTTCTGCCCTACCACCTGCCGAGCTTGCCGAGCCTGCCAATAACCCCTGGAACTGGTTATGAATGGTAGATGAATGCGGGACTACTGCGAGGAGCGTGGTGCGAGGATGAGGATGAGGATGAGCTTTTGCAAGGAAGAGGCAAGAGGCAAGAGGCAAGAGGCAAGAGGCAAGAGGCAAGAGGCAAGAGGCAAGAGGATGAGCTTTTGCAAGGAAGAGGCAAGAGGCAAGAGGCAAGAGGCAAAAGACAATCAAGGTTTACGATCTTCCCCGTTACTGCGCGGCGCTTGTCTACACCCGCTGTATACGGACAACAGCATTTGATACAACAGAAGTATGTCCAACGGATCTGCTTGTGTCTCTCCATCGAGCCGAGCAAGCGATGCTGTCAGATAGTGAAGCGTATCTGACCATCTGACCAGCAGGCGAATGCAGTGTCTCGGCGCAGTCTCCAAACGTGTTAGATATATCAGAATAACTCGTACGAACTGCATACCCGTCAGCTGACTTGCTTACTAAGATATTCTGACAAGTGGGTATCGTTTTCCTTCCGGAACCTGCACTGGAGTTTACTGGGCTTGATCACATACACGACCAGACCTGTGTATCCCCGTCATGGTACTCCCTACAACGTAGCAGCAGCTTGAGGGATAGGAAGAGTAGGTATAGGCCGCTAGATACCCAGGTAAACTGTGCTCGAAAGCTTATTGAAACAAATCTGGTAGGCTTATAAATATAAGTGGCCCTTAATCACTTACTGCTGTTATAGGCCAAAACATCAGCTACCTATTCTAGGTCTGTTTGAGATAAGCTGTATACAAAAGAAGGTAGTATGTAGTTCACCTGCCAAGTGCTGGAATTTGCCGACAAGGCAAATTGGACATAGCTTGAGCTAGTTAGATAGGGCTGAGGACCGCCCCAAAAATACTATACACCGGCACGCATGGCGTGCTGGACTAGCAGCACCCAGCCGCCTTGTTAACTCAATGCCTCGGTGTAAATATGCTTGAGGAAGGTTGAAGCCCAGTGTTTCGGTTGGACTCTCTCGTTACTTGGTAACGATTTAGCCACGAAGACTACTTAATCTAAATCTTTCATCGACGACCTAACGGCGTTGCATCATGCTAGATTATGTGCCATCGCCTTCGATTTTCCGGATCATGATGCAAGACAACAGAGGCATGTTGTTTGTTCTTGGGTCATCGCAGTACATGCTGCTGCAGGATCACATTAAATCTTGCGCTAGCCAGCGCTAGTTATTTGTGGATGCTGCTTCAACCAGCAGTTCTTTCCCCGCACGGTTTCAAGTCTTTTGGAGATCGATCCATGGGTGGTTGATATCTACACTCTCGGTACCAATGAGGTATAAGAAGCTATGCTCATCCTATAATTAGACCATGGTGGATAATGTATATATTTGAGAGTAGGTGGAATCTGACGGACTGTTCAGGCTGAAATGCGGTTTGCTCGTTAATGGATCAAGAGCGTACCATATAGGTACATTTCTCGCTCTAGGGACAAATTGATTGCTCTACAAGCCACACATGCGAGATGGGCGGCTTGAAGTACCATATCAGTGTCGCTCCCAAGGGCACAAATTTGGAATCAAGTCATTAACTCGGTGAAGCCACCACTCGTAAGAAAAGTATTGGCGTGCTGCAAACCAGCCTTACATATAACGGAACATAATTTGAAGAACAGCAGAGGAACCTCAAGAGTCAATCTCGCCTCGTTGTGCTTCGCCAGCGTTGTACGCGTGTATTGGATTTCAATGCCGTGGAAGTGGCATTTTGTGCAATACAAGCTGAGTTCTGATCAGCATGCTGTTTGGTAGGTACATGTTCAGCTCTTATTATTAATCCATTTGAGTGTTGTATCAGCGTAGAGCTATGTAACACTGCAGGCCTTCTTGCCCCGCGAGGCTGGATGCCTATTCCTCAGGTAGTATATTCTCCTCTATCCCCCTCCTACTCCCTTCCATGATGTCCGCCACAAATGATCGTTTGGCCTAACACATAAAGTACGCATGTTAACCCGTTTACGTACTAACAACCAGCCAAATACTGGCCTCGAGAGTGCCGGGAAAACTGTATTAGAACCCAGTTGGTATGAGAGACAGGGCAGTGACCCAAGTCAAGTACCGAAGTACACGCCCAAGGGGCGGAGCTAAACATGCTTCTTATCTAAGCTCCAGGGTAACGAGTCCTTCGTGTACACCTCATTCGTGTGTCTCGGAAACCAACATGTCCTCACATTTTCATCCCTCAGCGCCTCAGGTTTAAGGTCGGATTTCTGCCAGAACATGTTGTAACTAAATCAGCTCAGCGATAGGGATCCTTCGTATCCGACGAGCTACAGGTGCGAATTAGTAGGATAGAGAGCATTGTACGGCTGCGGTCGTGTCGAATATGCCGAAAGGGTCTGAAGGGGAAGTGGAGTACCTCGTCATCTCTATTACAGGGAGCAGTATAGCAGGAATCCGCACTTACAGGACTGCAAAGAGCAGCATGAGGTACTGCTATTAAATCGATATCCGCTGTACCTTCTTCGTCCTGTATATTCGTAGTCGTAGTTGTGCAATGCCAAGAGTTAAGTGAAAACTCTGGTTCGGAGGCAGAATCATTCAAACTGCTGTATATGTCGATTCGAAGCACTGCTACCGTACACTGAGTATTTTTCGAGCCGAGGACGACGTGGCAGATACTGCTGATCGGTCAAAAGGTTGTTGCTCGCTAGCCTAAAGGTGCGAAAAGTTGCCGACGCAAAGGCTCCCTAGGTACTGTCTGCAGTTCCTCAGCATAAATAAACAGGCTCAGGTATCCTCCAGTCTCGAAGAGACTAGCAGCGTTTACAGATGGCACCAACGTGAAGGTGGGAGTTCAATTAGAAACTGTTTTATCTACCTGGAATGCCTCGTCCTCGGCGGTGAGGCAGCCAGTTTTCCTTCACTGCATGGACAAAGTTGCCAGGAGACCTTGCACATCTTAGGTTCCTTTACAGTCGATTGTCACGAGTACGCGACTCGGCCTGTAGGATGATATATATCATCACAACCTCGGGACTTGGTAAAACACCGAAATCTACATTCTATGGCACTTCGATACCACGAGCACGTAGGGGTATTTGAAACGTCGATCTTAGCTCTATTTCCAGTTCAGATAAACGCACCAATAGAAGGGCAAGAGTGTACCTAATGGAATTAGATGGACAGTATACATCACATCAACGATGAAGAGGATATGCCCCAAGGACAAATGATATAGCATATCTGACTGCAAAGGTACCGATCTTTTGAAGTTCTTCCTGGGCAGCTTGATGTAATTATTGCCTCAGCGTTCAGAAAATTTGCTGTCTGTTTATTTGGCAGTCTCCAACGCCATCATTTTTTCTCGCCGGTCAGGAGGCAAAACCACAGATTGCTTGTGAGGCGCGTGCTTCCTCACTAATATGGACCGTGAGTACAGCTTTTGAATTGCGAGCGACTCGCTGTAATATAAACCTGCAGTCTGCTGTACCAAATATGCCGTGCGTGTTGTATTGTCTAACACGAGTTTCAGCTTCCTGTAGCAATGGCGAGTAATAAAGCCTTTCGAAGACCGTCAGGCATTTAGGGTCTGATGACTTCAGACGAATCAAATCCATGGACTGGGTTTCTGCCCGAGATGATTTGCATCAAACGCGTCTCCATATCGGCACTGAGGCTGGCTAGATAGATTGCAATGTATGAGAACATATTGATTACTGGCGTGAAGTGCATCTTCCGGCCGAGCTGACAGGGAAATCACGTCTCCGACCAAAGCCAGGGAAAAATCACCACCCTCAGAGAAGTGTTCGTGGTGTCTCAAATAAGATCTCATGCTGATTGAATCATCAGATATTGAGACCGGAGCATCCACGCTGACGAACATGAGACTTGGTAGGTCGTGTGTGTGTAACTATACGCAGCACATCGTCGCGATAGGAGGTAGTAAGCGGTGTGTTAAGCAAGATGCAATCCTGGTTATAGATGCGTTCGATTCTTTGCTGGCGGCTTTGCAGCCATGGGACTAGGTGTCACTGTTCATCTCCGTGAACACGAACCCTACATCGCGCAAGTATCTATTGCTCCTTGGTGAAGTCAGAAGGGACATCTGCTCCTAAGCCCACGTTGTATAGTAGTATCCGGCCTGTCAAGATACATTCGGCTGGGCTCATATAAATTAGTCGGAACTGCCTGAGAGTCTCAGTCTCAGATCCAAGAAAAGGGGCTAGCCTTCCTCTCCACTTTAAATATCTTGAGTCTTGGCGGCCTCACGCTTTCTCGACATGGCGAGCTTCGACGTTGGCACAAGCGAGTTCATGACGATAATGATTTGCATAACCCAATAGTACCTACTATACACTAGCTATCGGACTGCAGGACGGCGTATAGATCAATCTTGGAAACATCAGGTCTGGCCAGAGAAATAAATCAGCCTCGTACAGTGTTACTCTCCTCCCCACTCACAAAAGCCCTATCAAACAGTACCCATAGGAATACGGTATCAACTACTCTGCTTACTGGACTCTGGATTGTGCTCAACATGGCTCTCTCTCGAGTGCCCGGAGAGGACGAGCTATACGTTGGAGGGTGAGCTTTACCTTGACTCTCGCACGTGACTGCGTTACGATCTCCATTCTGACTTTGTCGCTAAGTATTTTCACCTTGAGCCGGAAGAACACACTAGCAGACACCGGTATCACACATGTCATCTCGGTATTAAAATATGATTTCAAGGATTTTGAAGACTGGGAGAAGTATGAACATCTTTCGATCGAAGTCGATGATGTGGAGGATGAGAATCTGCTGGGAGAGTTCGAGCGAAGTGGCAGTTGGATCGAGGAAGGTCTACGGAAAGGAAAGGATGACCACAAGGGAAGCGTCCTCGTCCACTGGTGCGTCCAAAATGCATTCTCTCCTTTGCTGTTGCCGTGCTTGAGCTTGCACAGTGGTCTTTTATCATTGAGTTTTGTCGAGCTATCCTACAGCAACCACACAGACATAGAAGATATCGCTGACAAATTGTTAGCGCGATGGGGAGATCACGTTCAGTTACTATTGTGATCGCATATTTGCTGAGGAGATACCCCCAACATACAGTCGACTCTGCACTCGCCCTCGTGCGAGAAGCCAGAGAAATGGCTGAGCCTAATGATGGATTTATGGAACAATTACATCTGTACAAAGAGATGGGCTGTCCTCACGATATAGATTCCCAACCGAAATACCAACGATGGCTCTATCAGAAGGAGGTCGGGTTAGCGCTCGCTGCTGGCATGGCACCCGACACGGTTCGATTCGAGGACGAACAGGTACAAGAGGAGAGCAGGGAGGGAAAACAGGTCGAACTGCGATGCAGAAAGTGTCGGTAGGTCCTAGGTTCTTGTGCATCTGACATAGCTTTTGCTCGACTTCGCTGGTGGAAGCAACTAACGAGGTGACCAATCAGGAGAACTCTCGCTACTAGCCCTTATCTGATCAATCACCTTCCCAAGCCCGTCGTACCGCCACAGCAATCCTCGACGGGCCCCATCGCAAGTCTCGATCGAGTTCTACCACCACAACATACGGCATGCACACACCATTTCCTGCAACCACTCTCCTGGATGCGCGCGGAGCTGGAACAGGGTCTTCTCAGTGGCCGTCTAGAGTGTCCAAATGTGAAGTGTAATGCCAAGCTCGGACAGTACATCTGGCAGGGCATGAAATGCAGCTGTGGGGTATGGATATGTCCTGCCTTCAGCTTGCAGAAAGGACGGGTAGATGAGGTAGTGCTGAGAGCAGAGCCTGCTCAAGTTCCAGGAAGCAGACCTAAGGCAGGAGGTATTCGAAGTCCGCCGGACAGCAAGTCCAGACGTTTCGAGAAGATGTAGCTCTACCTATCTATCAAAAGATGATGATATATTATCGTGTGGGACAAATGATCATCTGCTCATCTTCATACGTTGGTAGCTTGGACAAAGTTTTCTAGGATAATGGGCTTATGTCATGCTTCTCCGCCAGCTACCAGCTCTTTACTTGATACCATCTGTCACAGTTGACGAATTAGCTTGCATCTTGTGAGGTACTATGGTACGAGTCAGGCAAGTTGAAGCCTTACCAATCTCACATCATCCACCAGACAGGGTTCCTGTGACACTTTCGTCATACATGTAAGAGCACTGTAGATAAACAACGAGATATCTACGAGTGGGCTTATGGTGATCGTCACCATTACTCACCCCAATGTCCTGGCACGATAACATACGGCATTGTCTTTGGGGTGTGAGATACTTCTGCGAGGGGTGTAGGTATGTTGTCGATGGGTACTCGCTTGAATAGGGGATCTAAGAGCATGTTAATCCTCGCCTCGGGTGGTCGACATAACGAGTGTAGAGTGTTGAAGTGTCTAAACCTCACTGAAGATAGCTTCGATACGCCAGAGAATCAAAATTCGCATCAACATTACTGAGCTACAGGAAGGCATGAGTAATGACTAACAGCATGAGTGACATTGGGAATCAGATCCGTAACATGGAACCAATATTGGCGATGAACTGAAGTTCCGGCGGAGTTGTGAGCGTAGTCTGCAGAACACACGGCAGCAAAGTCTGCCAATGGAATGCTGTCTTGCATGTCAGATTATGTTGCAAATCTGAACAGTGAAAAGTGATGGGAGGAGTTTCCCGAGGCGGCCCGCCTGCTAACTGACTATTGAACAAAGAAAGGCTCGCTCGATCATCAACAAGTTGAAAGGCAATTGAGGGAGTTTCAGGCAGTGTGGGAAACTTCGGGCTTGTCAGTGCTGACCGTTTATCACGATCTGACATGCCAGGAAAACTCGGGTAGTTAACGTGCCTATCAAGCGATTGGATTCACGCGGATATTTGATGACCACAGTAGTAGCATGCAGTCATTCATACGGACGAAGTTGTGAGGTTTGTAGATAAATCATTGAAATACTCTCTTACTCGTACCGAGAAGAGGTTGCCGTGGGCCCGTACTCCCAAGAAATCGCCGTCGACTGATTGAGGTCTTGTTGATTGCATTTTTGAGCACGCTGCACCTATGGGTGTACAGCGTATTTCGCCGGTACAACTAGTATGAAGCGATATGGATTATCCGCGGATCAACTGTCTTGCTTGATATCTCGCATCTAAGACGTCTGTGCCCCATGCCTTGTACAACTGCGCTTATGATCTTGACCAGCCGTAGCATGCAGAGAACGTCTTCTGAATTAGACACGAACCCTTTTTTTCAACACGCCTCATCTTACGTTGTTGACTTATCGTGAGATGATGGAATGCAAATGGAGGGCTAAACTGTCAAGTGAGCACGGGTCGAAGGTGTAAGCACTAGGCAAATGGTAAACCAATAGCCTTGATTCCGACGAGGCTGCACCTAAAACCCGAAGTACGTGTTTCCATAGGAGCATATTGCTGGCGGATAGATATTTTGAGATCTTGAATGGCTCTCCATTCATATGGAGCAATGCGGGTCAGTATTTATGCTACAGGTCCTACTACTTTACAAAAATTATCCTGAATTCAAACCTGTGCATATAATACTGGTGCCCTGAATAAGTGCCTTACGGGCTGCCCTCGCGTTGGTTTGGCTTCTAGCTCAGCTGCAAACAGCCAATAGTCGAGTCCTGCATCCCTGTAACTCTGCCAGACGGACAGGTCGATCATCAGATCCAACAATATGCAGTAAAGAGACCCTGTTAGGCGGGAGAGCAAGCATGATTTGAAGATGAGGTATGACGTTGTGGGTCTGACCGATTAGTGCACTTTTGCTGTGGCTACCGCAGGTGCAAGACCGCAAGGCCACAAGGGCAATAAGCGGATGGGTGGTATATCGTAAGGTCCACCTATTGCGCTATGGCAGTCCTGCCTCATCCCAGAACGTTTGCAAATCGCGGCAGGTCGGGCAGGCCGGGCAGCGCGTACGTTGGTGTGTAGGTCGAAAGTCCTGGTCACATAATACATCCGAACGGCTTGGGCATGAGCATGGAACCCGCATCGAGCCTCCTACTACGAGATATTTTTCGGCACTTGAGGAAACAAGTTTGGATTTTGTAGCCTCTCTCTGTTGCGCCTAGCGACTTCAGCCTGCCTTTTCTTGTTGATGCGTTGCTGGTAGAATGCCTTCTTTAGAACAAAGACACGTGGCTCATCTTCTACTACTATAGCTTCAGCTTCAACTTCTTCAAGTTTCTTCTATTCCACGTCAGTTTTTCGCTTGGACGGACTGTGGCCTCACTGACCTTGTCCTCAGCCTTGGCATCCTTCTCGTTTTTCTCCTTGTCCTTTCCCTTTTCCTTCTCTTTCTCCTTTTGCTTCTTTTGCTTTTCTTCAAACTCTAACTTCACACGCTCAACTTCGGCCTCCATCGCTTTCTTTTTCTTAGCCGCAACAGCCGCCTCGTCAATGATTGGCGTGCAGAAAACTCTGTCCTTGAGATGGCCAGCGCAAACGTAGAAAAAGTCCTGTATTTGGATTTAGAGAAATTCACTGGCTTATCGGGAAGAAAATGACCTTGTTTTCTGGTGTTACTAGAACACTTGTACTTGGTTTATAGCATATTTCGCAGGCCTTTGAGGAGGTCTCAGAGACCTTGCGGTGGGTATACACGTTTGGGAAAGACGCCATATCAACGGATATAGTTGTACCTGAAGGTACTATTTCAGCACGCAATCATCGCAGAAGCTGTATCGCCTGCGGTGGTTCCGGGAAAACTTCTACGGTTGAAGCAGAGGTTGATGGAGCGGTCGAGGTCGGTGGTGGACTTATGGAGACCTCTTTGCCAAGACATTCAGCGGCATGCAAGGCTGCGAATTTGATGCTGATAGAAATTTTGTGTACAATTTATGACCACAAGAACTGTTCCGCATTTACATTGTATCTCTGTTACGTGTCATAAAGTACCGTGAACACGATAGTCAATTGTCTAAGAGTCTCACCAAATACGTCTCAACATGGCTTCAAAACAGCATGAAAACGTCAGAGCGCCGGGCAGTAAACCTGGGGAAAACATGCTCTGGGGAGGCCGATTTACAGGTAAGAGAGCTCAGGAATACGTATCGCACATGCTGAATATATATTCACAGGTGGTCTTGACCCTTTGATGGTCTCATACAACGAGTCTATCTACTACGATCGTGCTTTTCATTCACAAGATATTTTAGGAAGCATTGCTTGGGCACGCGCAAACCACAAGGGAGGCATTCTCACTGAGTCCGAGTTCTCCGCCATTGAGTCAGGACTGAAGAAGGTTGAAGTTGAATGGGCTGAGGGAACCTTCAAGATCGTTCCAGGAGTTGATGAGGATATCCATACCGCAAACGAGCGTAGACTGGGAGAGATTATTGGAAAAGATATTGCAGGAAAGCTACATACAGGCAGAAGTCGAAATGAGCAGATTGCAACAGATATGCGATTGTGGTTGAGGGATGAGCTGAGGACTATCGAGAGTTTCTTGGTGGACTTCCTCAAGGTTATCGCAGCGAGAGCAGAGAAGGAAATCGACTTCGTCATGCCTGGTTACACCCACCTACAACGTGCTCAGCCTATTCGTTGGAGTCACTGGATGTTATCATACGGTATGGCATTCTCGGATGATCTCGAGAGACTGCGGGAAGTTGTTGTCCGTGTCAACCAGAGTCCTCTGGGATGTGGAGCCTTGGCAGGTAACCCGTTCAACATTGATCGCGAGGGCATGGCAAAGGAGCTTGGATTTGAAGGCTTGTTGATGAATTCAATGGCTGCAGTAAGCTCTCGAGACTTCGCATTGGAGACCATGCAATGGGGATCCATGCTTATGACTCATATCTCTCGTTTTGCGGAAGATCTCATTATCTACAGGTCAGTTTTGACGTTGTAAGGTTTCGAAGGGAACACTAACGCTATGATAGCACCCAAGAGTTTTCGTTCGTCAAGTTGGCTGATGCATAGTAACATATCCCTTGTCGCAAATTTCGACCTTATACTAACTATTTCACAGCTCTACCGGAAGCTCTCTGAGTAAGTCGTGTCTGTGTCAACGATGATTAGAGTTTTTTTTAATTTAATTTTACAAAGTGCCTCAGAAGAAGAATCCGGATTCGTTAGAATTATTGAGGGGCAAGAGTGGTCGCGCTTTTGGCCAGATGGCGGGTTTAATGATGACCATCAAGGGGATACCCTCGTAAGTGCTCTAGGTTCGCAGAAGAAGCGATATTTTTGGAGGTCAACAGCATGGCCTGACTATGTACAGCACATACAACAAGGACCTTCAAGAATCCGTTGAACCTCTTCTAGACCATTGCAAGACTGTCTCCGACAGCATCCAGATCGCCACAGGAGTTATATCAACGCTGGTAACTAACCCTGAGCGCATGAAGGCAGCTCTAGATCCCTTTATGCTGGTGAGTTAAGAAGCTCCTATTCTTGGAAGGCGAGTTTAACATACCGATCTAGGCTACTGACCTGGCTGATTATCTTGTGAGGAAGAAGGTCCCATTCAGAGGTAAAGTACTTGACTTTTTCTGGTACTGCACCTGCTGATAATTCACTTTGCAGATACGCATCACATCTCTGGCCAATGCGTCGCGTTCTCCGAGAAGACAGGCACCCTTATGGACCAAATGAGCATCGACGACTTCAAGGCGATTGACAAGCGCTTTGAAAAGGATGTGCTTGAATGCTTTGACTACGAAAAATCCGTTGAAATGAGATCCGCTGCGGGAGGAACTTCCAAGGCTTCTGTACTCGATCAAATTGCAGCTCTGAAGGCAGTTTTGGCTTAAGTTTGTGGCTTCACAAAAGAGAGCGAATACTACCAAGGAATCAACGCGGTTGTCGTTGGGCTTGCATGCATGTGCGCATGTTGAAGGTCGAAGGCGGCGTCATGGAAAACAAAGAACGATGCATCCAGATACTTGCGGACCACTCTGGAGATATGTACTACCTGTATGACGTAGATAAACATAAACACTCGCTACTGCAGGAAAGCACCTGAATAGGAGCTTCTACCGATCAAGAACGAATATGAATCAAGTGTCCCACATGATGTCTAATTGACACAAATTTAGTATTCCATTGCCTCAAGCGTGCTGCTACAAAACTATTTATGCGCCATTTGCGCCAGATGCTGATGTAACTCCACAGAACTCCTTTCTTCGCTAATTTGAACCCAATCCATCCTCACATGGTGATCAACTTTTCTGGCGAATAAATTTCCGTGATCCGTCTTCTTATGTAGTCTCTACGCAAGTCTGTCATCAAAGTCCTCACCGACAGCGAATGCATCCGGTTGATGAACCCTTACGAGAGCCAAGAGCCAATCCTCGATCACCAACAGGTTGAGTAGGATAATTCCCACGCCAAGCTAGCCCACTCACCAAGCTTCTTGGGACTGGATCAAGAATGAAATGGTTAGCTGCAGCAACGATAGCTACTGGGATCAGTGTCGGATAGAGAACACCGACGACTATGCAAATCGCACGTCTCCGGTAAATTTTTCTGGCATCGTAATAGTAGGAGCATGCTTCGGATGGGACCGGCTGAAGAAAGTGAGGAGTTTCGGCGACTGCTTCCTTGGAGCCGTGGTTGGGGTAAAGCCTGTAAGAGGTATCGTAGCGAGTATCCAAAGGGTAGTGATGGCATTGCTGCAAACTTATTTGTAAAGCGATTGTCAGTCCATATTGACCCCTCTCCTAGTGGACCATGGACTGTGTCTACGAACCCATAGCTTCTAGCAAGTTCCCCCGAAGCGTCTACAGAGGTGTCCTTGCTCAGCAAGCGTGGAGGCATACATGGATAGATGGCGAAGATGATGAAAGCTATCAGGTTACAAGAATCCATCGTGCGTCGTCTAGCTTTGAACAGTTTTGACTCAGCTAGCAGTTCCGATTGTGTTGGCACTGCTCCATTTCCAGTCCCGTTTCTGGTGTTTGTGTAGTAGAACAGCGAGACTGTAAAGGCAATCGGCCCAGGAGTGTGGATGAATGAGTAGGTACGATTGATCCAGGTCATGAGAAATTGATGCTTCATGAGGAACTGTTGATTCACCGCGGTGATGACTTGCAAAGCATGTTGACGAGCACTGTGAATTGCCCCTTCTACTATCCAGACCGCTATCGCTGCTCTACCAAGTTAGTAGACCCAGTAGATCAACCCCCAATACCAGCACTCCACCAAGGGAGGAAATTTCTGCAGTAGCCTGCTGAGGAAGTATTCTTTGAACCTCTTGTAATTGGGTGTATAAATGGTGTCGCGGCTTGCTTTTATATTCCCCAGAACTTCAAGGCCCGAGTATAGTGCTTAGTTAGGCTCTTGGCTTGCAAGGAGAGATAGTGAACTTGGTCTTGACGCATGCGCATTTTCGAACCACAGCCCTCCTTGACGTGACTTGCGAGATTCTTCCGTATCAGTGTTCCATGACATGTCTCTAGACTCTCTGAGTCGCCTCCTCAATTCTGGGTTTGAGTCTTGGTTGATATAAGTGCCATCGAGGAGCAGAGTCACCACTACAAGTGGTTCCGCAACAGCTCCCATCTTCGTTATGAAGCTACCAAGAACAGAACACATAATATGGACGTACGATTGTGATACATTAGGCTGCAATGTTTCCAAAAGTTTCGAACTGGATGAAATCATGTAAGGGTAAACTCTGAGCTAGGCCGCATCCAAGACTCTGGAGTATCTAGAGTATGAATCAAAACTACTAACCAAGAACTCGGTCGAGCTTCCCTTCAACATCCACAAGGAAAGCACTTCATAAACAATCTGGTAGAGGAACTGCCATTGTGTCTTAAGGGACACGGATATGTCTGTTTCGGAAAGCTCGGCGTTGCGTAACTTTAAGGTCTTCGTGTAGCGATATTTGATTAGGTGCCGTTGGGTAAGCAAGCGAATCATGATTGACGTAGATACGTCGGTACTCTTCAGAATATAGTGATAGTTTGAGCGAAGATAACATTTGATTTCTTCCTCCGCAGTTGAAGACGTCACGAACTGTAGGCCGTGGCACATAGTTTCGACTTCCTACTGCTTCTGTTTAGTCACGTGATCGGTTACCTCAATAGGTAAGCGTAGCCAAAACCAACGACATGTGAGTTATGAATAATCTACGAATGATCGATGATATCACGGATTCTAGTATATGTCCGTGAATTACTGCGTAGGTCTAAGAGCTTTTGCTTGAAATGCAAAAGTCCTATCAATGTCCAGCTGGCGGGTGTCGACGACTGCCTGCCATCATGCCACCGGCTGGGGAAATCAAGGTCGCTAGAACTTCTGGTATTAAGAATCTGAACGAATTGCCCTGAAATACCATGCTCTGCACGTATACTTTAGTGAGTGGTGATACAATAAATCCACCTTGGAGTATGGGTATGGCAAGTACGAGCATGAGACCCTTCCTGTCGGCTATTATTGTCCGTCACTCTCTCTTTCCTCCAATCCTTTCTAAACCGTTTCTATTGATTTACCTACCACCTTTTGCAGTTTGATGCTTTACACGCATGTTATCTTCTTTTGGCAATAGTATTACAGTTCTTGGTAGAGCTTTGGATCATTGCACGGCCGTCGTTCACAGTCATGGGTTTAGTGAGATGCTGCATTAGCAGAGCACCTTCGTCTCCCGATGGTCTTCATCCTAGACCAGTTGAGATTCGGTCACCGCCAGTTCATCGATCTTCTCGCCGCGTCTCCTTGCCATCCTCGAACTTAACGACTTCCCCACTTTCAAATCCGAAAGATGCAGCCGACCTCCATGCTATCTTCGAAGATGATAATTCTAGTATCACTGGCGATGAAGTTCGTTCGAGGCCAAGAAAGGGCTCTTCCAAGGCATATACCGTCGCTGAAAGATTGAAAAGGCGTCTCTCACGAGACTTCGGCAATACAGAGTCATCAAAACGTCACTCTAGATCAAGCGTTGGCAGTAGTGAGGAGGAGGTCGAGAGGCGGGCTGAATTGCGTCGTATACGCCAGAGAAGAATTGAGCATGAGCTAAGCAACGAAATCTACGACGATGATGCTAGATCTCTGTCTACAATACCCGGCGGAATCACTCCTGTTGACCAAAACAGTCGTGCAAGCCGCCATGTGGAATACCTTCCAACTCCATCTTTGACCCCACCGGATCTCACTTTCCCATCGCTGCCATACTCATACTTCAGTGCATGCAGACCACTTTCAACTTCGGCTGTACAAGAGAGAGGCCGCAATACGGGTATATTACCGAGCGAGAACACAAGGAATATGCGAAGCTACTCTCATGATATTAACACTTCATACCCTCGAAGACATCTGGTGCACCATCGCAGCTTTCCAGAAATGCGTACTAGACGCAGCACAATCTGTGGATCTTCCAGAAGTCTCGAGATACTCATGGTTCCAAAATCTCCATTTATACAGCCTATGAGACTGCCCAGCATTACAGACCCTGACCTAAACTCAGCTTGGAGACTGTCATTTTCGGGTCCAAGCCAAGGGGAGAACCTCAATCAATTGAGCAGAGGATTCGTCATCTCTCCACCGCTGTCCACTAAGAGTGCGATTATAGTTGGGCATAAACCTCTCAACAGATGGCTCCATAGCCAAGGTCTCGGATCAATGTCTCAGGCACTGTCAGATACCGAAGGTCCTGACTTTAGGGAGATTTTGTCGCCTACATATTTTCGAAATGAAGATTTTGGGAATGAAGACTTCGGTGGAGTTGGTATGTGAATTTCGACTTGATCCGAATAATTCGGAAATTTTGAGACAATACAATGATGACTGATTTATCACAGATGGAACTGTACATGGCACGTCAATTTCTCGGTACTTGGAATCCACCATCTCACCTCCGCCCATACTTAATAGCGGCGACCAAATGCAACATCGTCTATTGACTAGCAGTGACACGCCAGGCTCGTGGAGCAATGTTCTGCCAGGTGAGGAAGACAGGTTACCGGGTGAGTGTCTGCCAATCAACGTTCAGAAAATGCACTACGCTGATCCGTTTTGATTCATTCAGGATCTTTGATATATTCAGGAAGCGCATCTTTAGTAGCGCCAAATACGTCGAATCTGATACCTCGTTTTGCTGGACGACCAAGTCGACCCACAGCCGGATCAAGTGCGGTGTCAGAGACTGATTCACACCACCAACTGGAAGCTGAATTAAAATATGTCGAGGCCAGATTTTCTGTACCAAGGCAACGCGCTGGTATCGGGGCTCACATTTCCAGTAGATTCCATGAAGAGTTTGACACAGAAGCAGCGACGAGCAGCCTCTTGTCTCCGGATGATTCAGAGCATCGTGGCCAGAGTATCGGTGATGGAGACCGCGTGTCAAGTTTTGATGGTGCAGCAGATGAGCTGTTAGCTGTACCACCTGCATCCATGGGAAGAACGAGAAGTGGAACTACCAAAAGCAACATTTCCATGGTCGATCCTGCTGATACAAGTGTGTTGGGAATCTGGGATATAGCTATTCATGGCAGGGAGAGGAACACTAGCAGCGTGTCCAGAGCTGGCCTCGCAGATGACTCGGTCTTGGATATATGGGGGAAAGCTATCAACGATGTAAAGACGCAGGAGCAGGATGAGAAGGGAAAATCAAAGTCAAGGAGTGGCGTTTTGGGGCGAATAAGCTCCTGGAGATCATTGGGTAGTCAGCCAAGGTCAAGTTTCATGGATTGTGATGCGCGCAAGGAATCTTTTGATACCCTCAGGGTCAAGAAAGACGACGTAGTAGATGACTGGGAGCGAGAATTGGAGGAAACTGCTAAGAGAGCTAAAGCTAGAAGCATGGAATCCAAAGATCGAGCATATCTTGGTCCGGATAGAAGATATCCAGAAACATGGGCTCGCTATTCAAGCCACAATCGTGCTGAGATATCACAGCTAATCAACCCAGATGTTACCTCTGATGGCGTGGTACGTCGGGACTTTGCTATTCGTAGCACGGTAAACGGTAAACCTATATGGTATCGAAATGAGCGGTCGCGCCACCCCGGACATCATGATAACGATGGGTGCCCAGCTGATAAACCCAAGAATATCATCAGCCGAATCGGAAGTTCGCTTTTGGCGAGAACTCTACAGCTTCCCTCGTCCCTCAAGGATGGCGACCTTCCGCTAGATCAGACTTATGGACGCAGAGGTAGTGTGACACCAGCAGCCCCGCTGGAGTTTCCGGAATTGGAGATTCTGGCAGTGAAAGAGATAGAGCTTATGTCTGTGAACCAGATAGTAGAGCATGTTGAGGATATGGCAGTGCAGGAGGAAGTCACTAAAAGAGAGGAAGAGAAAAGGCAGAGGGATGAAGAACAGAAGCTGAAAGAACAGGAGCTTGATGCTATGTTTAGTGGCCCTCGAGAACGAAAGAAAGAAAGCGCAATCGCTAAAGCTCGTAGAGCTGCTGAGGAGGAGAAGGCAAGAATTTCAGAAGGTCAACAGATGAAGAGAAAGAAGCGGCTTGATCAGTTTGGGGTGGACCTGGATGAATTCTCAGGTAGCCTTTTCATCTTGATGTTTTACTGTCCTTTGTCGCAGTTTGCTAACGTACTTTCAAGACGAGGAAATAGTCCATGAAGCATCGAAGAGGGAGAAAAACCGCAGGAAGGCTACAGAAGGACTATCGAAACCAAATCGGGTGAAGGTAGATGCAGAAACGGCAGAGGAGGGTGGGGACACCGCGGGTATGGATCGGTCTGTGCTTAAAGAACAAGTTGCCGCTAGGGCAGCCTTGAAAAAGAGGATGGAGAATCTCAGATCGGTGGAGGGATCGATTCGACGAGGTCCGGTTGCTCGCGTTATAGCCAAAGCTAACGAACCTGTAACCCCAACTTTGCCAGCTTCGCCAGTATTGGTACAGAATCCTATCGAAGAGGATGATCATGGCGTTGAAATTGTCAACACCGAAGCTCGCACCGTGGCTGTTGCTCCTGTATCGCTTACGTTGGCTGATCCTACCACGACCACAGCAGGAAACGCAATCGTTGCTGACAAAATCAACGCTGTTTCGGCCAATGCTGATGAGCTCACTGATAACGAGTCTCAGACTTGCGTCATACCTACAGTCGTTGAGCCTCTGCCATCGCAAGTAGAAACAGGCACGAGCTCTCCAAGAGGAGGTGGTGATGGCCTCAGTGAGATCGGTGCACCATTCAATTCGGAAGCGATCGCCTCATCGCCAGGATTTGGAACCATCAAACAGAGTTACGAAGAGTGGATGAGAGGAGGTATATCTAGCTCACGAGCAGCAGCAAATCGGAGCAAGCCAGTACAAAAGCATGGCAATAGTGTGCACTTCGATGGCCATCACTCGCCATACCGTACTTGGAACGCCGACGGCAGATATAGATGTGGCGAGGTCAGACTAGTCAGAAGTGTCGGCGACTTCAATGTGGGAAGGGAAGTTTTTGAAACAAGCATCGTTATTAGCTCGGAATGAGCTGGGGATAATCATGTGCGGGAGTTCTTGAGACTCAATTGCTTCGAACTATACGTTTTTTTCTTTCTTATTCGTTGTGGCAGCGAAGTGTATCTTAGCCTGCGCTAGTTTTAGTGCTACAAGATTCAATTCCTTATGTTAGTTTCTTTATACCTCTTCCTAATCTCACACTTGACCAGAACTCTTGCGACATTGGCTATTAGGTATCATCAGAAAGTGTACTCATGGTAGCTATTATTGACGGGTCAGCCGTCATAAGGAGAAAACAGAGAAAAAATAGCAAACCCGATCGCCGGGGAAAAGTATCAAGCTCAATCAATTCGTAATAACAATCTTTATGTGTGTGTCGCGCGTGTCGTTTGTCTAGCTAAGGATACAGAGAGCTACTTATAGGAAAATATGGTGGATACATAATAGTTGACTTATTCCGGCGGTCTGTGAGAGTGATTTTAGCACCTGAAAATAGGCGTTCTGGCTCTGTTGACATAGCTGGTATCGACAACATGTCCATTGCTGGGTGGGTTCCAGCTACCAAGCACCCGCCTCAGTTACTGCAGGTACTACTTACTGGTGCTTGCAAGTACTTAAAGTACTCATCAATACCAAGGGCAGACCTTTCCTTCCGCTGCTGCCACTTCTGAAAGCTGTTTTGTGGTGCCGCCATAGATTCTGGGAGTGGAATTGCCACAGCAGTACTCTTATAATCTGTCTGTCAGAACTCTTGCATTGGTACTTTTGCTGGAGGAACCCCTGCTGCTGGCTAGTTAATATCAATATATTCCCACTAATATTGAGGATATAAGACCAAGGCAGCAATATAAACAGGAGACCTGTCCGTTATAGTGTACTATTTCTCAAGCTTGGCCCATCCAGAATTACAACAGGGGCCCATAAATATACCATTCTGATACCAGACCTTTCCCTCTTCAAATTGCTCAGATAAGAAGTGGCGGCTTGAGAAGTAGCTGGCGGGAGCCTCTCTGGTGAGCACTTGAAGCGTATACTCTTCTTATGGCCAGGGAAGAGGAAGACAGCTTGTGCTGGTAGGTTTGAATCCTGCAGCTGCCACCCCATCATGCTCAAGTCAACAGCGTGGCTAGTAGGACGGCGGACGAACGACTCGCGCACTCGATCCCTGACGCCCTTAGGGCCCGAAAACTCTCGGGCGGCTCCGGTCATAGTTGCAGATGGGATTGTGCTGGGGGTGGCCACGGGCGGTGTTCAGCATTGGAGGAAGGTGGCTGCAATGAAGCGTTCGTGCAAGCCGGCAGCAACTCCTCAGGGTTTTCCTACCTCAATACAGCCTCGATCGAACCACCCAGGTCTCAGACGAAGTAACCCAACTACAGAACGACATTTCACATTCAAAACACACACAAGTCTGGGAATCTGGGAGATTGGGCGAGAGAGAACGTTGTTGAGAAGGACCCCCTTGGAGGATCAGGGGGATCATGGAATCACAGCTGCTGTGGCCAGCGAAGTTGCAACATGGCTTCATTGTGGCCGTAGCCCACCGAGTGTCCAGGGAGCGCAGACATAGGAGGACAAGCTGGTCTCCGCAGAGCCTGACACTATTGCCACAAACAAAGCACTTCTGTCAGCGTGTATGTATGTATACGTAGACAGAAGCCAGAGGGCTCAGTGGAAGAGGTTGCTAGTCACACGGGTGTGATGAAGTGTCGTGCATTTCCTGAGGTAGATGCAGCAACTGGTGCCAAAGCTGAGCCATTCCGGCATAGCTGTCTTAAAGACGGCTGGATCCGTGTATGATAAAATCAATCAATCAATCAGATAAGAACTCCATTGTTGGTAACACTCTTATCAATAGTAGATCCTAAGGATTCTATTGAAAGCGTAGCATCATGAAACAACAACAAAAAGCTTTGTAGTTTTTCAAGGTCATTCCACTCAAAACCTGTTTCGTCTGTAGTCCATCCATTATCACTTACGCCAATCATCCAATTAGACGGGTAAGCTTATATACCAGCTCTCTTGTAGCATACGGCCCTTGAAAATAATCAATGGCGGAAGTAGATAGCCAGTAGCTTGTAACGACTCAATAACAGTGACTCATTCACGATTTCCGGGCTATATTGAGACTGTACAAGCCTTTTCAGCAGCTGTCATGACTTTACTGGTAGAAATAACTCCCATCTGAAACCCAGTCTCGTCAAAGTTATAGATATCCTCTGTAATCCCGTACTTTGCAACCGCATTCTATACAAGCCGAAACCAAGCGCGTATGATCTCAGGGTCTTCGCCTTTCGATTATACCGTGATTGAAGCTGAGGATAGCGTTGAGTAAAGCGGTAAACCCAATGGACTCCCAGCTTTGGAACCGTGTCGGACGTGTTTCGGACGCGTTCTTTCAAGAGTAACTCCTCCATTTCGTGTACTAAGGCTTTTGTAGGGGGTTATTCCACGTGTATCCATAGACGGAATCCATTGAACGAGTATAGTTTCTTCGGTTTGGGTAAGCTTGATGTTTGGGGATATCGACATAGAGCGTTACGGGGTCCCTCTGCTCCTACAGCTTAGTGTTGCATGCGAGACTTTGTACATACGCGCAGCGGCCCGTAAACTCGAGAATTGGCCTCTTTCGAATGTTTCTCAGACAAGCCAAATTCGGCCTTCAATTTGAGTCATATCGAGTGTTGGTTATTGAGGTATTGTAGTTTGAAGGGCATGGACCGGTGGATTTGGTGGGGTGTTGTCTCACTCACTGGAGATTTTGGTGGGGCTGAGTCATCCCCCATGAATTCTGACACCGACTGTTGCTATGTCAAAGGCTTACTAAGCCTCCGATCACTAAATCCACACCCATAATATCTATCATCCACTACCTTACTATGACAGAGGATCGAATAGCATCCTATACATCACTACCTTCAAGTCGCTGACCTTGTTGACGATGCGAGCGGTGGATATGCTTCGATCACACCGAACCTGGCGAGAACGGTGAGTTGCTGCACAAAGCATCTCCGGGCCAACTTGATATGAGAATATGGCTCCACCGGTGGTAAGCACTGTCTACTTCGCGATGGTAGATTCAATATCTGACAATGCCAGACGCCATCGCCGCATAGGTTTGTGATCAAGAAACAAGCCCAATTGCGAAGCACACCGCTTGCCCAGAGCCAGACCCCTGGCCAAAGCAGCCAGCAGCAATTCAATGCGACACCACGCTTCAATTTCTCGTCGACGCCCAGACCAACTCCTTCACAACATCTGTCGGCACCTACAACACCCGCGCCGCGGTTTTTGACCCCAGCGCGTCCAGTGTATACCTATGAGGAAATCGCTGACCTTTCCTCCGATGGATTACAAGATGTGCATGACTCTATCGAGACAGAGGATCAAGAGGATCAAGAGACTGGATATAAATCAGAAGGATTGGATGATAGCTACCAGATACAAGAGCGCAGTCAGAAATTCAGGAAGCTCACCGCCTCCGTAGATACCGATGGTCAAGTGGAAGACCACACAAACGAACTACGCTCTTCTCCTCCACCATCGCTCCTATCTCCGCAGAACGCTCGTCGTCAATTCCCTAGCATGGCGCCGAAGTTCATAATTGCTTCTTCAACTATATCGTCCACGCTTATAGATACGCAGCCTACTTTCATTAAGCCTCCTCGATTTCGACCGCCTGATCCAGCAGAACAGGCTCAGTCACAGCAGGACCCGTCGCCGGACCAGTTCTCACCACATAGACGAGGAGAAAAGTACATGCCTGGAGGGCTTGCTGCTGAAGTTCGAGAATGGCTCATGAACATCGAAATTTCAGGCGCGGTCAATGCAGCACAGAAGAAAGATGATGTATGGCTAGTGACGCTTGTCGTAGAGGATATTAGTGGCGACAGTAGAAATTGCATGACTATGGTTAAGGGCGACCCGGGTAATGGAGGGCCATCTATGCAAGTCCTCTTAGCTGGTGAGAGTGAGGGGATAGGGCTGCAGAGGGGTGCGCGAGTTCAAGTCGGAAGAACTGTTGGCATCAAGGGTCCTGTTTGGGACGTGGAAATTGATGGCGAGAAATGGGGTGTTGGTGTTGACTGGAAGGTTTTATCCTGATAAGTTACGATTTGATACCCACGGAGGTAATATGCAGCGTTTGACTTTGCGTTCAACTGATCGATATCACGCGATTTAGCTTGTATATAGCAATATAGAGCAATAGTACGAAGATTTTCCATATTGCATGCACGCTTTAGAGTGACTCTAGGTATATTGTCCTTTCGATTGATCGCGTGTTATCCTATCACAGAGCAAATGCTCAAAGGTGCCAAACAGGCTGAAACTCCACGACATGGCCAATGAGTCGACGGTGAAGTCGCATTGGCATTGGCCAGCCCAGAGCAGAACACTGAAAATAGGCAAGAGCTTTCAGGGAATATGAACCTTGTACTGAATACAACACTTGTTCAATTCAGCATCCAGAATACATTCTCTACCTCTGAACTCAAAACTCCCACCTCTAAAATCAAGATCATGTCCGTTTAAACAGGTGACTGGTCTTGAATGGCCCAACTCGAAGCAGAAGCATTCAGCGAAGATGAGTTCACAGATTTTCCATTTGGGTCATTTGCTAAACCGTTCTCCAAGTACATATCGCATAGGGCTGAGGAGATTAGAGTTGCTTCGCCTGCGGAGAGACCTGGAGAGACTGTTGTGTAAGTAGAAGACTGGATTGAAGTAGAGCTCATCACTGACATGGTCTGGAAATATGAAAGTGGCACTGGAGCAGAGAGATGGAAGTGAGCTGATCATAGAGTATTTATTGTGGAAGATTGTGCTTGTGAGCAAGGATGGTGGTGGAGTTTATGCCGCCCAAGAAGCACACGGAAAAGAGGAGATTGGAGAGGAAAAGAGAGATGGTAGCGGCTACAAGACGGTCTTGAATGCAAAGCTCTGCAATGATCTGTTCATACCAGAATATCAGCATATGACTGCAGCTTGTGCGGGCGGAGATTACTTCAGTAAGTTTATGTCATTAGAAGCCAGCCTGTCGACATTTAAGGATGCAGAGAAATAATGCTCTACCAGAATTGTGCAACCTTGTGGTTGTTCCAGGACACCAAAGATGTGGAATTGGGACACGTTTTCTGAGATGGGTCAAAGTTGGCAGATGCAAGGAAGCTGCAGTGCACACTTGGAGCTTCATCTGACGGATTAGGTGAGTTATGGCTTACCCAATTCTGTGTGATGTGATCTAAGATCCTTCTCCCGAGCAAGGACTGTTTGTCGTTGTCAAGTAGCAGGAAGTTTTCTGACCATCTCAAATACAGCACTGTACAAAAAACATGGCTTTGTGATGTGCAAAGAGATGATGCTAGCTCTGCTAGCTGGCTGCACGGCTAGCAGTCACGTCATCTTTGTTAAGGTCCAGGAATCACGTTACCAAGAACCTTAGGCTCAGCGACTCTGTCACAATAGAACCTTGGGCAAAGCATTCTGTATGTACTACTGGGCGTTTATCTACAGAAGGAAACGAACCATGGAATTTACATAATGGATAATATCACGTGACTGCGAGACCTACAAGGCAAGCTCGCAAGCAAGGAGGAACCTCTTAGAATATAATCTTTGTAGTTTCCTTAGTTATGAGCTTTGTGCTCAAATTAACATAGCTCTGTTTACCTCACAGTTTACCCAGCTTGTAACGGAATCGCTTCCACATGATTCAACCCAATTGTTACTTGCCTCTCTATTCCTATACCAACCCGACGCTACTTCTATCGAGAAGATCAGTTGAGTATTCCCAGCCCGAATACTGACCGCGGTTTCAGAATGTTACAATAAAGAGACACATTTGTATCTAGTTCCTTGTTTCTATATTCTGCCAATTTTCGGCGTAATTGACGGACACTGCCTTGTAAACCATGGTATTCGTATTGGGTTCATAGAGCTGATCACGGAATTGGTTGCGCCACGTGCTTACAAGCATCTTACAGAAATCTTTTGAGAACTTAAACTTCCGTATCTTATGCCTCTGTCTACGGGATATAGAGCCTAGAGAATCGTATTTGCGTAGTCAGTAACGCACACTTGATTCAGATATAGGAACCATTGCCGCAACCGCGCCTTTCGATCTGGTGACTTTATGTTCGTCTGTTGAGATCGATATGTGCTTTACCTCAGCAGGCTCAGGCCATTTTGGGTCTAGCCTCATATCAGATAGCGACTATATCTAATCGGGAAGTCACATGAGGACTTAGACCAAATGGCCTGAGAGCCACGTCCAAGTTTTTAGGCCTGTGCGGAAATATTTCGCATG
>MU254056.1:0-33315 GCA_019669825.1 Calycina marina
TTTTCGAGTATCGGCTGGATAATTAGGCTCTGGGCAAGGAGGAGGGGTAAATCGATCCAATGCACGCGTCGAAGGCCCTACAGAGTCCATTTTGGTAGTGTTCTATATAAAAAGGTGTCGAGGTGGAAGGGGGAATGGTGGGGTCAAAATAACCAAGACTTTTAGCGTGAGTAACGAATTCGTACACCCACTGGTGGTAGTATAACAAGCTGGTAACTCAGTAACCATCAATGGCAGTATGGAGTTGTCATGCTTTGTGATCATGCCTCTGAAATCCCAGAGCGGCCGGGTAAAACCACAATAGCTTCAATCGCAGAAAGGGAAAGGTAAATGCAAGCTACTGATACAAACCGAGAGCGTAATACTACTTGTATCGTGGAACCGTTCAGTATTTGGTTGTTCCGACCTAATTTGAGGCTGGTCGGAGGTGAAACATTCTTTCTCCTTGCCGCGCCGTTACTCGCTTCGACTCAAAGGTTTGGTGTGGGATGCTCGAAGCGAACGTTCAGTTTGTGGAAGATCAAGGAGCAAAGGTGGTAACAGCATGTCTGAACGAACTCTACCATATCGGGTTACTACATCTGAAGAACTGATGAAAATATGACGCTAGCCAACAAAACAATGAGAATCGGCGAAGTCCTCAAATAAGCAGGCGTTACAAAACGCGGTCCTAGGGCTGCATATTTGGGTTTGGTTGGAAGTGGCACTGCATGCCTATTTTCTAATTCCAACAATGAATATGTAAAGCATGGGACGAGGAACCTCATTGTATAGAGGAACGTGGCGTCTTTGTATTTAGGGGCCCAATGAGCCCGACACGAAATTGCACTAAATGACAGTAACGACAGTGATACTAGCAGCGTGAACCATGATCGAGCTCAGCAGCGTGTACATTGATCTCAGGTAGCACGGGCAATCCAAGCGTCACGATGCGCTTGAACAAATGAGACTTCAGAGCTGAAGGAAACCTCATACACCAAGTTTATACCAAACTGTACCTGGGTACTCCATCTAGTGAAAAGTGCTTGCTTTCTATCCGTATATATAAACTTCTAACATTTGAGACGATGTTTGTTGTTGCCCGTCAACGTTGTGATTCAAGCTGCCAAGCCAAGCTAGCAGTAGCCCCGGAACCAGTCTCTCGGCTCCCCTAATAGTAAATCCACTAACTAACTCATGGGACTCTATCATTCTAATATCTCAGGGGTTCGCAATCCTAGCAATATGTACCGAGCAAGTGCTGAGTCGTCCTTGGATGTGCAACTTATCAAATACATGACATTGCTCTCGATGTTCGAGCTCGGAGGCAGTCAATAGAGCTCGCTTCGCAGGCAGTTGTTCCGGAGTCTCACCGTCGCCTCGTTTGTAGTAGTCCTCTCGCCGGCTACAGGCAGCATTGTCGTGCATCTCGTTGCCCATCCAGCTCGGGCCCGTTTCTCGTTCCATTTGTTCATTCCATGCTGTCCCATCCTTTTCTCCTTTTTCCTTGGAAGGGGCCGGACTCTCCAGTCGCCGCTTTTCCATCGAAATGCTCCACACAGGTCGCTCTTATTCGGTGACTCAAAAACTGCATGACCAGTTCGCGTAGAGTGGTTTTTGAGCCGACGTGTTAGCCCATCTACCTTCGCGCATATAACTTGTGAGAAATGAGGCAGATATGGCTTTCTTGGCCCTGAATACATATAAATAAGGCCCCCCTCTCTTGTTGTTGCTCTCAATACGGCTCTTTCGACACCATCGCCCAACCATCAACTCCGACAACATCCCAACCGCACATCTAATGGTAGACTTAGATCTGTCGTATGCCAGCAAACACTAGTAGCCACTTCAAGTCGCGAGGATGTTCAGCAGGAATCTTAACAAGTCACAAACGGAGAGCTTTTCGAAGAGCAGAAGAAACACAAAGGTCAAATCATCATTTCGGGAACATGCTGTGTTGAAGACCCGCCCGGATCGGTCGCATAGAAAGGCACCAGCAGAAGAGAACAGCGCTTTGGGAAGGTTTGGTTCCTGGCAGATGATTACAGACGTTTAATTCTGACTTTACTTCAGCACGCTTACTTCCTCCATAATCACTCTTGTTGTCGGTCGGGAACAAAGACTATTTGCTGCGCACGAAGACGTGCTCTGCCATTCTCCATTCTTCCAAGCAGCTTGCCGTGGACAATTCCTCGAAGCCACAAATAAACGAATTTCTCTACCAGATGAAGAACCCGAGATCTTCTCCTCTATTCTCGAGTATCTATATAAAGGCGACTACTACCCACGGCTGGTCCATAATAAGCGTAGGAATGCATGGGAACTCGAGACTGGAGATGAGAGTGCAGGCAGCATCGAGTCAACGGTCTATCACCACGGCGTGGATGGCGACCTCTTGAAAGACACTATCATATATTGCACAGCGGAGAAATACGGGCTGGATGAACTGAAGCGTGTTGCGTTGCGGAAGCAAGGTCTGCGTAAGGTTTCAATCTGATTTGAGACATGGATACAGACTAACGGTACGTAGAATCCGGCATACAATGCAGCACAATTCTGGCATCGGCTCGCTATGCATATGCAAACACACCAGACAGTGACTCGAAGCTCAGAGCACACTACCTCGCACTGATCATCCGCAGTCGAGGCACATTCAAACGCAGCGGGACCATGCAGCTTGAGATGCATGCTGGCGGTTCACAAATTTTCTTTGATCTCTTCGTTGCACTTTGCAACCACGTCGATGATATCTCATCCATCGCGTAAGTAGTCGCCCCTCGATCCACCCAAGACACAATACTCAAACTCAAACTAACAAGCAACAGTGGTTCATCACGCATAGTCCGCACCCATCACTAGACAATCCGTCACTAATTCTCAACCGCCACTTCCATTCACGGCTGTCATTTACAAATACCCTTTCACACCACGGATTTTCATGCAACTTACACAAACAATACCAGGCATTCCGGATCGGCTTCATTTCATCATCTTTTCATCCTAACAATTACCTGTATCATCACTCACTCCTCGATAACACTGTAGACCACCAAATCAACCACCCCTTCGACTAGCATCATATCCACCACATGTTTCCATTCATATTTTAAGTAGTAACTTAGCGAGAAAGCAGCGAGTTTTTTGTGCCTAGCCTACTATCCTGTTCAGACAGCTTGAGTTTGTGAGTCTGGGGAGAGAATGTCAAGGAAAGACGAGAAAAATTTGTATTCTTACCAGCAGCGTGTTTTTGGTATGGGATGGGGGCTTGAGGAGTTTTGCTACTAGGCGGGAGGTTTCTTCCGGACAGATCAAGCGGCAGACTGGTATGTAGCGGGTGAAAGACTGCGAGAAAGCAGAGCGATGGCTTGAGTAGAGTAAATTGCGAGGGACTGAGAGAATTGCAGGCTTGTGAACAAACGTCACTATAGACTTCTCTCATGTACGCGAGTATAGGAGATAGTTTTCTAAAAGTGACATGGCTGAAAGAACAAACCTGTGTTTTCGCTCTGGTGAGGAGACGAGAAAGCTGATGAACACAACTTTTGAAAACTCGGTGATTTCAGCACCCAGGACACACTAAGCACAAGCTGAAAAGCCCATCAACACACCCCTATCTTCACAAAAAGTCACCGCGCCGCACCACCAAAAAAGAACACTACAGCACCAAAACCTTATCAGCGAAAGTACTTGCAATACAAACCCTACATGCCGGCCCATCCCTGCATTCCCAAAAAGAACCTTCGCACTCCCCAAAAGCCAGCGTATGATCTGCCAATGGCTCGGACCCCTAGCGTGTTGAGTCACATGTGGACGCGTTTTAAAGCAGCGCGTCCATGCTCCCTAGTCGCGTCTCATCTAGGATGCGGGTCGCCGAGTGAGGGAACAGGGGGGAGGGACTTGTTGTACATGTGTAAATGCGGTGGTGTGTTGTGTGGTGCTTACAGTTTTATTGATTGCGGAGATGATGTGATTGCTGGTGTGGTATTGATGATCATTCGGTTTGTGATCATGTGGTGAGGGTGACTTGATGTATGGTTATTGAAAGTGCTCGTAGTCCTTGAGCGATTGACGATGATGCTGAGAGCCCGGTTAGACATTAGATGGGGATCAGCTGCGTTTGTTTCGGGGCTGAGAGTGCATTACTTTGTAGAGAGCCAACAATGCTGATCCCGGAGTCTGGGCTTGGTGGGAAGGATGTTCAAATGCCCGTCCCTGGAAACGCTCCTTTTTTGTTGAGAACGACCATGCCCGCTTCGCGGGCTATGTAGCCTTTCATGAGGTTCTGCAACATGTTAGTGGACGTCCTCGATATCCGTAATGGAAGGCACAATATCTGGTAAAGGCAACAATCCTGGTGAGGCGAGATATACCTTGTAAATCATGTTTGCAAGCAAACACTCCACCTCATCAGTCTCCATCGTCTCTTTGCTTCCGAGACTGACTGCGGCTGCAAATTCCACGAGTCTAATTCTGGACCGGCGCACTGATCCCTCGCCCGTTTTGGCAGGCTCGAAGCCACCGGCGATGAATACCTTGCGTAGAAGATTGCGCAAGGCAATATCACGACCCCGCTCGAGTGTCAGATAAATACGACGCCTAACAAATTCGTCTTCGCCGGCGGCCAACGCAGCGTCGAAGCCTGAGAGGTCGCCCTGCTTGATGCAGCGGACTAGTGGCGAGAAGAGTGTTTGGAGGTATGGATAAGGTTCGAGGAGGGCCTGCGACGGGAGAGTGTGAGTGGTAAGGAGGTGACAGGGAATTAGATAGGTCAGAATAAGCCTACAGAATTAGTCTAGTAATCATGCTGTATTGAATTTGACGTACTCTTTGTTCCGCAACGAATCCTTGTGACACATGTACCAGGCTTCGGTCAGACATGTTTCGCACTATCACTTATCAGCAAAGCGAACAAGTAGACTTGTATGATTGCAGACCTACCTCCTCGTATTTCTCGTCGAGGAAGGAGATGACTCCAACATAGTACTTGAAGGTGACTTGATGCGATAGAGGGAATGCATCTAGCTCAGGCATATCACCACGATAGGCTCGAAGTGCGTTGAGGATGTTTTTTGACAGTGTTATCTTGCCCAACTTGAAGTACGTCTTGAACAACAAATTGATGATGCTGTAGATTCCCCATTTCCTCGATTCCTCCAAGCTTGCTCTACATTGTGTCAACAAGGAAATATGTCAGAACGTGGACCACATACCGGTCGCTCAAACACAGCTGGAACACTTTGTTTAGCTGCCTTGCAGCATCTTCAAGATTGGCGTGCTGTTCGTCATCTAGACTGAGATCTTCGTTGAAGTCAATGGTGGTTTGCTCGAGGCTCGAGGCTACCTCGTCTGCCTTGATGGCAAACATTCGTAGATATTTGCCTACAACATATAGACAAGGTACCGTCCAATTTTCGAAGCCAGCAGCTGTGTATCCTCGGTTCAAATGATCTGAGACTTCTTTCCAGGCCCTATAGACCTTTTCCCACGATGGCTACACAGACTGTCAGTACATGTTCTAACCAGTGTCGTCACGTGAACCAGAAACAGGTTTCGACTTGAACACAGAATTGATCAACATCCTAGAAACTGAAACCCTGAAACCCTGAAAGAACAAATATGAAATTCGTGCACAAGATTTCCGCACCTTCTGGTTGTCATTGATGGCCGCCTCCGCTTGCAAGATCTCAACGCAAGCCTTCCAGAAAGATACATAGACCTCTACCCAGGCCTTGCCTTCTTCAACATTCAATCTCAGAGGGCTGGCTTTGTCGTATAGAAGTCGATATTTGAAATCGTTTTGTACGCTGGCATAATTTGTGCTGTGGACAAAGCGGCGGAGCTTGTCTGGTTGCGATGCTGGTGCAATGGGGGAAAGTGTATCTGCAAGTGCATAACCATCTCCACCCCCATACGCTGCTGAGAAGACTTTGAAGAACGAATCCATATCGCCCATGGTTGCTGTAGTTGGAATGTTCTTTGAGATTTTGATTGATCTAGCTGCCCATGTTCGTTTGGTGTGCTTTAATCTACGGTCTTGGAATTCAGCTACCAGAACATTGCGACAACTTTTAATAAATCAGGAAGAAGCTTGGCGAGGTAATTCATAGGTTTCACATACACAGTGACTCAAGAGAATTTGGATGTTTCATTGTTTACATCTGAGAAAGTGAAGTGAGGCTCCTTCTCACAGCCCCACTAGGCCATATTAGGTAAGAAAATCTTGGCTCGCTTAGCCGCACATTCTCTCTTGCCCACCTTGAAGATTTTGAGGTCATCCAATCCAGCGATAACCACTCGACAACGACGCCAAATTAACCATCGTGAGTTTCTTCGATACGACGGCAATTGGGTCGTTTGCTAACCTGCTGAAAAGATGGGTAAGCACCAATTCTCTTTCATTCTCTAGGACATACCAAGGATAGAGCGCGACCAGGAACCATCCTCGACATGCCTCTCAATCAACAAACACCTGCGGAGGACACCTGCGGAGGACACATACCGAACTACGACGAGCGTGATATGCTGGGAGATACAAGCTGGATTGAACAGTTGGAGCTGTGGAGGCGATGCTGAGGTGTTGATGGGAATGAAAGCGGCCATGGCTGGGCAGAGCTCACATCGCGACATTGTAGCGAAAGGGCATTACGACGCGCCGCAACACAGACAGCCAGTATATTGCGGCCAGAGCCACAACTCACAATTGTGGTACCGATTCGCCGGGCGTCTTGCATTGGTGCCGCACAACCTACACTGGACCTGGGATTTCCTTGAAGCAGAAATACGGCCAAAACAACAGAAATAGATTCAATGATAGTCGGCGCAAAAAGCTGACAATCTCTACAGGTCGCCTTACAGAATACCAGGTCATTGGCCGTCATTTGCCATCGGAGGCTACCCCAGCACCCAAGCTGTACCGCATGAGAATATTTGCACCAAACACCGTGGTCGCTAAGTCTCGTTTCTGGTACTTCTTGATGAAGCTGCGCAAGGTTAAGAAGGCCAACGGAGAGATTGTCAGCTTGAATGTCGTATGTACACCTGGTCGGACTCAGGGTCTAGGCAAAATTCTAATTCTGTTAGATCCACGAGAAGCGTCCTATGAAGGTCAAGAACTTCGGTATTTGGATCCGATACGATTCTCGCTCTGGTACCCACAACATGTACAAGGAGTACCGTGAGATGTCAAGAACAGATGCTGTAGAGGCTCTTTACCAGGATATGGCCGCCAGACATCGTTCTCGCTTCCGTTCCATCCACGTATGTTAAGCACTCGAAGCATGGAGAGTTTTTGGATGCTAACAAGATGGCGCAGATTCTCAAGGTCGTCGAACTCGAGAAGACCGAAGACGTCAAGCGCCCATACATCAAGCAACTCCTCACCAAAGACCTCAAGTTCCCTCTTCCTCACCGCGTTTCCAAGGTTTCCGGCACCAAGATCTTCGCCCCCAAGCGTCCATCCACTTTCTACTGAGCGCATTGGGTTAGATATTATAGGTTGGGGTGCTATGAAATGGTTTTGCAATGCATATGGGTTGTTCTATAAATGAATGGCATTACGACTAGCAAATGCAAAAACACAAACTTGATACCAACATGGTTCTCCTGCACGGCTTGCTGCTTCCGTGCCATCCATCAACCTCGGTCCTGGGCTGGAATACGCTGACGGCAGCCTGTGAGCTTGGAATTGCGATCCTGCAGATGCTAGAGTATAATGACAGGTCTCGCAATCATCCGCCACCATGCACGAGTACTGAATTTTATGTCTTGTGCCATGGGTATGGAAACTTCACACCATTTAGCTCGCGACGTTACCCACCATGTTCCCCTTCAGTATGATCTGAATGCCTCCATTTATATCATGTGACGTTGTGAGACCACTAGTAAGCCAGTAAATCAGTAAATTCTGTCTCAGCGTTCTTCCAGATGACACTCAACTCTACACCACACTTCTGATCTCACTCATATCATGACCACCCAATCCCCAACAGTCCACGGGACCGGCCTAACCCCCCTCACTCAATGCACGCACTGGAACTCTCCCCTCGACATCATCGCCATAAAACACAAATGCTGCAACCAATTCTACGCCTGCATATCCTGCCACGCAGAACTCGCCAAGCATCCAGCAGAAGTATGGCTGAAGTCTGAACGCGGCGAGAAAGCCGTGCTGTGTGGGAGTTGTAAGCATGTTTTGAGTATTGACGAGTATTTGAACTGTGGAAATGTGTGTATGGGGTGTGGAAAGGACTTTAATCCGGGATGTAGGAATCATCATGGGTTGTATTTTGAGGTGGAGTAGGGGTTTGGAGTGTTTGAAGAGTTTTGAGGAGTTTGAGAAGCCAGAGGGCGGGTCTCGAGTAGCATGGAAAATTTCAAGAGCTTAAATAGTTCAGAAATCCTGCAGGATCTACATCTTGAGAGCAAGATGAGTACACAGAATTAATGGAGGTGTATATCAGCATCGATATCATCGTGATAGGGAAGTCTAGTTCTGGAGCATGTCAATCTAGGTGAAGCTGGAATACGCGCCGATAGAACGTTCTCAGATAAAATGCGAGTATGTGCAGAATACGTGTCGTGGGGTTGACGCGGTGTCGAATATGTGCATGGAATGCAGAGAGTCCAGCCCTCGAGCATCTGCTGTCTGTGACATGGCATTATTAGTTTCACTAATGCGCCTCACGCTTGTTTGTACTTCCATTGTGCTTATTGTATTTTCTGAAAGCATCGACAACTGGAGTACCTGAATCTTGCAACTTTCTCCGAGGACGTGCCTCGCGACTTCCTGATGCAACAACATCAATTTCGCAATTTCACGGACATAGGAATAACAAGCGATCAAGCAATCAAGTGATCAAGAACATGACTGGAAGAAGAAGAAGTCATAACCTTTAATGGTGGAGACTTATATTGCTAGACATTATCAGGAGAGCACAAATGGTTCGCGTCTTTAACCAAGCAATATTGAAGAAGCATATTCATTACATACCTTGGTTATGAAGTATATAAATCACACTCTTGAGAACCGAGGGAGTGTGAATATATGAAGTCATGCATATGACTTGGTCTTCCGTATGAAGAGAAGACATGTACTGTTTTGAGGCAACTTAACACCGCAACATGGATATATGGAGCTGCAGATGACTTGAGTTCAGGTCACCTTCTCCAAGAGCCTTTGAGCGACCTCGTGAAAATTTCATGTTGTTTCCTTCAATGTGAATGCGAAACTATTGCTATGGGAATCTAATGTATCTGTAAAACATTACAAATTCATCAACTTCAAGTCTAGGAACTGATTTGAAAGACGTGCCACAAACTTTAACAGTTTGAGTTCGAGAGTAAGCAGTGGTCTAGAAAGTTCTCCTACGATGCGTTGGTAGACTACAGACATTAGTCTCTTCGCTCGGGGATGATAACGCAAAATACAGTTTCACGCTGCGGAGCTCTTCTCACAATTCCGACTTCCAGCGGCACGATACGGAAACTATGGCATTGAACGTTTTGGAAATCCCGATCAAGTTCCCAATAATCTCTATTGCAACAGATCGCGCTACCTATAGGGAAATTCTGACAAGATATCAACTGATCGCTACTACTACAGAAGTGAAAGTGACCGTCAAGTGAGTGCTTCAGATCCAAAATTGAGCTTCGGCTCCTGCCATGAGGTCACAGGCACTCATGTTCTGCGTGTCTTGAAGAGAAGATATTCATATTTGGTCTGAGCAGACTTGGTGATAACTAGTATGATGGACGTCCCGCTTCAATGCAACGATATCCTACTTCGACGTTGAGCCTGGCTTCATTTACACAGAACTTGGTCTATCCTATTCTTCGATATAAGAGACTGCAGCAATGCTCTTAGCGGAGCCTGTCTATACGCTACTTGCGTATCAGATATACGTAGGAAACGTGCTACCAGAAGGAGAACGGAACTTTCAACTGCGTGAACAAAGTCAATATGCAATGTATTTGGACTTCACCAAAAGGCTTATTATATAAAACATGCTAACATCACTGAGTCAGGGGCTTAGCTAAAACTAATCACACTTGCGTCTGATTTTCTGGGCAGCTCAGGGGATCATGTAACACGAGATGAGTAGCGTCGATACAAAGTAAACAATGGACCGATGTCTGCTTTGGCTCAAGATCATGAGATGTGTATAAAAAGTAGCTTGGGAAAAATAGAAGCTAGTACTACTAGCTATCGCTTCAAAGGTCACACGGGGCAGAATTCAGTAGTTAACAGAAAATACTGAAGGAGACAATTCAGTTTCCTTTCATGCGATGGCCTATATAACGAATTACTGCATTTCCGCCACCCAGAGTACCACATAATGCTTCCGTATAACGCCTCCGCATAACGCCGTCACAAAACACCAACGCCCACTAAGACGTAGCAGCCTCGGAAAGATCGATAGTGCCCTCCAGCAACTCGTCGATCTGACTCGTCGCATTCCGGAACATATCAAACATAGCAATTCCCGCAGCGAGGTGAGCCTGGCGCAGGTGGTGCAGACACTCCAGGATAGCGCGCTCCTGCTGCAGTTGGACATCGATACGAGCGCGGATAGCAGGGTCTATGATGCTGGTGATAGCGACGCTGCGAGCGCGGTTGAGGGCGAGACGGGCGTCGACGGTGAGAGAATTGAGGACACGTGTGGTGCGGGCCTCGATGAAGTGTTCTTCCTCCACGGGGGAGATGGTGTCGAGGACACTTGGGGGATCACCGGAGGCGGGCTGAGGGGCAGGAGTGGCGCGGCAGGCGGAAGAACGACGGCAGCCGCTATTACGATGGGCACTTACTACATGGTTTGTGATGCCATTGGTAGAGCGGAGACGTTTCATGGATGTTGCAGGGCTTCGGGAGTTGATGCGGCAGCTGAGACTCTGGCGAGATATGTTGCGAGGTGCAGGACCGCTCGCAGTTCTGGCTCTTCGGGTACGAGCATAGCCTTCTGACAGAGATACAGACAGCTGAACAGCAGGTTGGCCGCGGATAACACTTGCCGTGGAGATACTGGATGGTGTACAACGAGGAAGGCCGCTTGCGGGTTCGTTGACGGGGCCCGAAGCACCATGCAAGGTGGCAGATGCCAAGTTCAATTTGGTACTGCGAGCCATGATCTGAAGTTCCTGCTGAATAGCGCTGAGTGGTACCTGAGTTCGAATCTCTGTAGTATCTGGGGTGTCAGAAGCTGTGTTGTTTCTTGGCTTCGGGACCTTAGTGCTGTTTGAAGCAACGCGAATGCTATGAGCTGAGCCCTGAACGTCATTGTTGGACTTGTTAGTAATAGCGAAGTCAGTAGTATCATCTGGACTGGCGGCAGTATCATTGGCATTTCCTGCCATCAGAGCGTCATTGGTTGTAGTGTCTGTGTTTCCACCGATGATCGTGAGACCCTCTTCCAAACTCACTGGGGAGACGATTTCGTCATTGAGCTGTTCACTTAGGCTGTTTGCCTCTGCTGCTTGCTTCTTTTTGAGAAATGAGCTTAGACCAAAGATTCTTCTATCAGTGCTGGGACGAGATGTATGACATGATCTGTTGGCCTTACTTTTAACCGTAGTTGGGCGATCTACTGTGGCGTTGCTCTTGTTGCGTCTTCGAGCAGGAAGCATTGCTGAGATACGACCACTAATGCTCAATCGAGCAGCGTTGGACGGGAGAGTGGCGGATCGGAACTTTGGGGCATCAGATCTCTCTGCGATATTGACACAAGCATCTGCAGCACGGGCATTGCTAGATGCGGTAGGACGAGAGAAGCGATCAGCTACAGAGCGTTAATTGAATGCCTTAAGTTATGTGGAACTCATGAAGGCTTGCCTCTGGATTGCTGGCGAGAAATCGATCTAGAAACAGCACGAAGATCTTTCTCAGCCTTGTCTACCACTGGCGAACCGGCCAAAGAAGAAACGCGAGGCGGATATGCAGTGGTCGACAACGCTGGCTCAGGAATATTCTTCCACGGAATGGACATAGATCTGCGATGCGTTCCTACATTGGTGCGAACAGTAGCCTTGCCGGCACTAGAGTGAAAGCCGTTTGTGATTTGAGCATCTGAGTCATTTCCGAAGATGATAGCACCGGCGTCGGGATAGATACGAAGGGAAGGTCGACCATACTTGGTGCGTGGCGAGGCTTTTGGTCCCATCTCCTCTTCTAGGAGTCGGCTGGCTGCTGGACTGGCCACCAAAACCTTCCCGCGAAACATATTTGCAGATGGCGCTGGGGATACAGCCAGTTTGCGAGCGATTGGAGAACCGTATCTAGAGATGTTGATTTGGGGGATTCTACTGAAAGGGGAGGGGCGTAGTCGAGCGGGGGAAGACAGTGTGTTACGAATCTAGATAGGGCTGTTAGCATATGATTCAGGACAACTCAAAGTAGTGTTCCCCGCATCAGCTCCAATGTGCAGGATCCCTCACCGTCTGAACATGTTTTGCACATTCAAGAGTTAGGAGCCTGCAACGTACCTCGACAGTTTGTTCTAGCAAGGCAGATGTTGGAGTTCTCTCAACTACCGGGGTAAAATTTTCGATAGAGTTGTTATTACGAACTCGGCGTACGTTCTCCTCGTAGAGCTTTCTCTCTGCCCGTAAAGCCTTACCGTCCTCCTCTTCCGATGCTGGAACTCTCTCTGTGTTCTTATCGTCCACGAGATAGGTATCAAGGTCCAACTGGCTGGAAGACGTTTGCAGTGCGGGATAATTATTGTTGGGTGCCGCAGCACCAGTATCATAGGCATCGAATATTCCCCTACGCTCCGGCGAATATCTTGCCCGAAGAAAAGGCTTTGGAGGCAATGGCTTGTTAAGTGAAGCTTTAGTGATGAATCCCGTTGAGACCTCGGAACTCTGAGACTGGCATCCGATTAACAATGCTAAACATGCAAAGGATCTTCCTAGGCCATACTTTTGAAGTTGAACGAGTACCGTCATTTCCAGGCGTATCACCATATAGATCACCACAATTCAGATCAATAGGCTGTTCAGCTCGATCAAGTGAAGTATCGGTAGTGTTTCCCGGCGAAGGCACATCAGTGGTACTGGTAATAAACTCCAAATCGTTGCAGTTGCCCCTCTTAGCTGTCCACCATGCGATTTCCGTATTGTTGCGCAGGACCGGTATAGGCGATGAGTCTGGTGTTTGCAAATTACCTCTGTTGTAGGTGTTAGCCCTTTCCGTCTTTGGCAAATACAAGGGAGGATAATCACGCGATAGTCGTGTTTGTCGTGCGATATCCAGATGCTTTGCTTTCCCTGGTTTCAAGTTAGCAGGAAGAAAGCCTCAGCACATCATACAGGAGTATCTGTTATTTGTGATTCTGAATGGTAAGGAGAAAGCTTCAGGGTCTACTTACTTAGTGATTGACGCAAGACTAGGAAGATGTTTCAGATGCTTCGGTGATTTCCTGAATATTCGTGGTGTGATAGAAGACTTCGGGGCTGAAGCAAAAGATGCCATTTGAGTGTATTTGGTTCGTCTGAGCGTTCGTTTTGCTTCAGACTCTGGAGAGAGCTTAAAGCTGATGTCATCGTCGTATGAAGGTCCTGTACCTTGAGGTTTCACGATTGATTGACGTGCAGCTATACTGCTGAGTAGCGACATGTTGGCTGTGAGCTCCTGCTTGAAGTTGGTGTCCGAGAGGTAGCAATCAATTGCTGAATACCTGAAGTGTTATAGACGTACTGTATAGTGAAGTTTCCTAAAGGTGAGAGTTGAGATACGGCTTCACTGAATTATCACCTTGAAAGCACGTTTTGCATGCAAAGTGAGGCTAATTTACAGCTGTTGCATATTGATGGTGTTTAAAGGAAAGAAAGGAATGTTGAGAGGGCATTATTCAATTATGCCTAAGTATTGTCTTTCCGAAGCGAGTGTTAGCGTCCTTTTGGGTATGCCAAGACTTCTCAACCAGCCAATGCCTCCTGTTTTCTATGAGATACAGCTTATAGGCTTGGAATATGTGTTGCTGTGCAGAATACTGTTCACGTTTGAGAGGTCATTGGCATGGAACTTTCACTACAAAGAATGACTGGTGTAGCAGAGACAAGGTGAGGTCAAAGCTCGTGTTGTGCCTATATTCTGCAGCCTGTTTGCTGGAGGCTCACCAAGAAAAAAGCATGGTGGTTCAGGAAGAAATCATCTTCAAACTGTCGATCCTCGCCACTGGCCCCTTGTATCATAGAGATTCTGTGGTGTCATTGCAATCACTTGAAGCTTGCAGATGGTACGCACCGGATTAGAGGCTACCATGGGCGCCCATAGCTTTATGGTAGTGTCTATTTACAGCAAGCAGGCAATGCGATGAAAATGCATGTAGCAGTAAAAACACAAAAGGGGCAGCAGGCCAATGTCTCAAGATTTCTTAATGGACAATGCGAGCACACAGCAGATCGTAAGTGATGGTCAAGTGTCAAGACACATATTTAATGCCGTCCTGGAGCTTACCGCAAGTTTAGGAAGAAATAGCTAATCAATTATTTGATTCCGTCCTCTAATCGATTGTCCTGGATGTGTAGTCAACTTGGACAGACAGCGTAAGCCATGGCTGTGCATCTAGGATGTTAACGAGAAGTTGATTTGCTCTTCGCTTCTGTCTTACACATTTTCGCTCTCAACATTCTCAGTGCTGCCTGTGCATCTTCAGCTTCATCGTAGCTACGCACGTTTGTACAACTTCAATAGGTAAAACAAATAGGATGCAAACTTCATTAGTTTAGCGCCCGTCTGAGTTGTGTTTCTCTATACATCCTGACTTAACATGCATCTTCGATAGCCCTGAGCAAAGTGCCGATGAAAAGATTCGTTGCTTTGATGGATCGATCTAATAGCTTTTGTGTATAGTTGCTGAAAGTTGACCAAAGATGGAACTTCTCCGAAGCCTTCGGGTTGTATGATCTGATGCCGAGGATCCATTTTAGCTGTATTTATCATGCTTATTCTTTACCTTGATAAGCAGCAACGCCTCGTGGTAATCGCCCTCTCTCTTAGCCCTCTTAAGTTTCCTCACCTCGTCATCTTCCAGCCTCCGTCCAGCAGCGTCCTCCAACTGCTTGCGGCTGATTTTCTCACTGGCTGTTTTCTCCTTCGACGCCTTGATCTTCGGCTTGAACCTTGCTTGCATGCGTATCCGCAAAGTTGTGTTGAACGTTGTAGACTCGGCATCGCCCCTGAGCTCCGGCAGCGCACTCGAATTCGATGACTGTGATGGCTTAATAGTTATGAATGTGTCTCTTATAGTCCGGATTTGAAATGTTCCAGTCGTGTCCGCTGTAGGAATGGCAAGAAATGAGGACAGAGAGTCAGCCGCTTCCGAGTCGGCAGACAGGATACCATATTTGTCACATCTCAGATAATTTCCATGATGTCCCTTGAAGCTGAATGTCTCCGTGCCGGCCACCCTATTCGCGACGAAAACTTGACGGACATCGTGAGGTTCTGCCGTAGCAGGGTTGTCGTCAACCAAATTCTCCAAAGCGCTGGAGAACACTTTGCCTGTAGTATCGCATGCTATGCACGTTGGAGGATCCGAGGGGAGTACGAAGATAACGGGCCCTATCAGGTCTCCAGTAGCTTCTGCAGTGACCCAACTATCATCGTGGACATCGGTTGGAGGCTCGTCTTCTATAGCTTCTTTCGTGACGTTCTCTGATGCATCTCCGAACTTGTCTTCGACTTCAACACGCTTTCGCTTCTTGACCTTTTTGTCGCCCTTGAATGTCAATGCTTTGACCATGATGGCCGTGCTGTGTTATTTCTGGAAGGTGGTTGTTAATTTAACAAATTGATGTTTCCAGATTAGGCTTCGCGGCTGGCCTTGGCGAAGTGTGAATGACTGTCGGGACAGCCCGAAAACGAATGTAATAAAAGCATAACCGCTACCCCGTGAGTATATATATTCCATTTATCGCGTACGCCAGTGTACATTCCTGTTTGTGTTTTTGTCTAATCGCAAAGATGTCTACAACAGCTGTGACTTGCAGCCTGACGGATCTACAGAATGGTATGCCCACCTTGCTAACGAGGCAGACTTTTGCTAATCTATCATAGGCGCTGTTTCATTTGCTACCCTAGAAGAGGCCTTTGGTCCGTCTTCTCTTGGTATCATCATTGTCAAAGATGTGCCCCCTGAGTTTGTTGAGCTACGACATCGTCTGCTCAGTTACTCTTCGTATCTAGGAAATCTCCCATCTTTCAAGTTGGGTGAGTGTTTTGATCAGACTTGGCCTACACATCTAACAGAACACAGCGAAAATAGAGAATCCGACCGCGAAGTACTTGACTGGATGGTCGCTTGGAAAAGAGACCCTGAAGAATGGCCAAGTGGATAATCTAAAAGGCTCTTATTATGCCAACTGTGCTTTCTATGTCGATCCGACTTTGTCATGCGCCAAACCCATGGCCGAGTTCTCAGAAGGTAACTTCCCGGAGTACTTGAGCCCAAACATGTGGCCACAGAATTCAGTCCTTCCTGGCTTCCAACAAACCTTCGAGGACCTTTGCAAGATAATCATCGATACTGCGGTGTTGGTTGCAAGAGCATGTGACAATTATGCCGAGAAAGAGATCCCAGAGTACAAAACCGGATATCTCGAACACGTTGTCAAGACATCTACTACAACTAAAGCTCGCTTACTTCACTACTTTCCAGCAGAGCCTCAGGATGATGTAGCTGCTGGCGATAAGATGGATGATGACTGGTGCGCAACACACCTCGACCACGGGTGCTTGACAGGACTTACTTCTGCAATGTTTGTCAACGAGTCAAAACAGGTCCCGACAATACCAGTCAGTTATGCATATGCCTCGAAGTACTTGCCACTCCTTGGAGAGCTCGCAACGTCACCCGATCCGACGGCCGGATTGTACGTCGAATCTCGAAGCGGTGAGAAAGTCCAGGTCAAGATTCCCAGAGATTGCATTGCATTCCAGACCGGCGAAGCTCTAGAGAGGATTACCAAAGGAAAGTTCAAGGCTGTTCCTCATTTCGTTCGTGGTGTTCGACCAGGTGTTGCTGATGGAGACAAGGGAGACCGTATAGCGAGAAACACCCTTGCTGTGTTCACACAGCCTAACCTTGGTGAGGTGGTAGATACCGAACAGGATATTACCTTTGGAGAGTTCGCTCGTGGCATAGTAGAGAAGAACACTACCAAGTAGTATGGTTCTAGATTGCAGAAGGTCTTTGCAGAAAACCTCAGATTTCACCGTCACCATGGATTGTAATGCAAAGCGTGAGAAAATAGCGTATGGTTATCCCATCTTCGAATGTGCTCTATTCCTGGAGTTAACATGAGGCTGCAAGAGATCGAAGTAGCGAAGTAGCCACCTCAAGCGAATGCTCTGTTGCAGCCTTCGTCGTCAAATACGAGGATGATTTTACTTGGCTAGCGTCGAAGCTCCATCTGAAATGTCATTCCAATTGACTTAACTTGGCAATTGAGCAGGTTCTCTACTGGGAAAGAGCCCACCCCCCCCCCCCCAAATTGTTTGAGACGACACAGTAGCAGAATTGGAATACCGCCTGCTCGCGACTTGATCAGATAACTCAGTGGCTATACACATTTCTGATTTTGGGTCATCTTTTCAATAGATTTGGACAAGAGGATTTTAAACGGCCTCACACAACCTCGGTCAAGAGATCAGCTCATCCAAAATAGATATTCTGCATTCACCACTGCAAAAAGTGGGCCCGCCATTGGTATTGAATGCCTGAATGTTTATTGACCCCTGTCGATTATGAACTGAACCTCTCATAAGGCTCTTATACTTTGCGCATCAAGAAACAGTGTTTCAGCAGTACATATGAACATTCCCTGCTGAATTGAACGAATTGCACAAATTCCCATCAGGCTGCTTTACCGTCGAAGATTTAGCCCAAGGATCGACAGGTCAGGCCCTGACCCTGACTTGAACCTTAAACTTCCATCACTATCGCATCTATTCATCTAAACTTGAGCATCATTGCCTTGTTACTGAACTTTCTTCTCTACCTCATATACTGGACATTACCTGTATATCTCGAGCTTTATATCCAGTCCTCAATTTAATATAAATTCAATTCACCACCAGTGTTGCTCACTAATGCTTTCACAGCATTGCTGGCCACTGGAGTTGTCAATGCACACTTCCTGCACATAAAGGGTATGTACATATTCAGCTCCATAACAAGGCAAAATGTCAACGTTTGGGTAGGCAATCATTTTCAAAGCGCTCTGTAAAATTCATGGAGAAGTGAGAAAACCAGAGAACTAAATATTGGGGGTTGGCTTGTGCTGGAGCCTGTGAGTTGTTGCCGTCTAACACTCAATTAATAGCTCTAACGTCCTTTCAGTGGATCACTCCTAGCATATTCCATAACATAAACCAGTCACTGGGCATAGTTGATGAGTTCACTCTCACCAAGAAGCTTGGGACAGATGCCGCATTTGCAATTCAACAACCTCATGTAAGCTTCACTCTGCTTGATTAGAGTTTCAAGCAGGACTGATTTAGACAGTGGGATACGTGGTGTACCTACATAGACTTCCAGAAGATTGCCGATGCTGGCTTTAACATGGTCCGTATCCCTATAGGATATTGGCCTATTCAATCGATTCAGGAGAATCTTATACACCAGGAGCTGCTCCATAAATCGACGCTGCTATCGACTGGGCCAGGGGAACTTGAATCAAAATATGGCTTGATCTTCATGGTGCACCAAAGTCACAGAATGGCTTCGATAACAGCGGACACAAGACTACAGCGCAATGGCAACAGGGCGATTTGGCCGCACAGACCCTGGCTGTTCTGGAGACTATGACAGCCATATAAGCACAGGCTCAATACCAAGACGTTGTCGTGGGGATTTGACTTTTGAATGAGCCTCTTGGATCGTCGCTGGATATCGGGGAGCTTATCCAATTCTACAGCGATGGCTTTGGACAAGTTAGAGCTGTTAGTGACACACCTGTCATTCCACACGATGCTTTTGAGGCTCCGTCTGCATGGAACGGTGTCCTCTCCGCCTCGGACAATGGAGCTCAAAATAGTATGTCACTATAATTTTCCGAAGCGAGGATGAGGCTAACACTCATCAGTGTCGTTCATCACCACGAATACCAGGTCTTCACCGATGCGCTTGTCGCCATGCAGTCTTGGAAGCATCGTCAACTAGTCCGCAATAACGCGCCTAACTATGCTTCTGGCTCCGACAAGTGGGTTCTAGTAGGAGAATGGAATGCGGTGATGACAGACTGTGCACCAACGTTGGACTGCTACGGCGTCGGCGCTCGGTACGACGGCACTTTCCCGGCTTCCACCTACGTTCGATCGTGCGCAGGTAAGAGTGTCATCAGCACATGGTACCAAACCTTCAAGGACGACATGCGCTAGAAGCTCAATTCTCAACCTTCGAGTCTCAGACTCAAAGATGGGTCTTCTGGAACTTTAAGACCGAAACTGCACACGAATGGGATGCGCTCGCGCTTCTGAATAATGGAGTGTTCCCTCAGCCACTGATCTCGAGAGAATTCGGAATTATTTGTGCATAAATTTGAGATTGGGCATACTTATGGGACAACAATAATGCCCTGGGACTGGGAACAGGAGGATCGTGGACATAAAATGGCAAATGGCGCACATCACAAACACTCCTTTTACTCAAACTTCAAGATTGTGACGGGCTGAATCACTCGGATAACTCAAAGTGCAGTCGTAGAATAACTGTTAATGAACTCGATACCGAACTCGAGAGGATCGGGGCCTTCATCTATATATAGGGTAACCTGGGCTAGCATCTGGCTTACCGACGAACCCCTTTCCGAATAGCCGAGGTAACCTCCTCGAGCCTTGGCACGAGATCTCATTCCTAGCCCTCCTCTGGCTCGTTTACGAGCTCCTTTCCCATTAGCAGAGGCACAGCCTCGAGCTCCCAAGGGCCTGACCCTCTACAAAGATGTACAATATTTCAACGGCTTGTCACAATGACGGCTTAGTCACATATAGATATGCTTCACAGGGCCTTTCAGAATTGACTGCGCAGGGACCACCAACATCAAAACATCAACGAAACAACATCTTTCCAACGTCTCTTTTTTTTTCTTTTTTCTTTTTTTTCTCCTAAGCACATAAGGCCTGGTCAACACTTCCTAAGAGATCTGATGATATTGAATTTGATACTATTAAACGCGCTCGTTTCTTTGATATATATGATACTAAAGAGAAAGACGCGTCTATTGGCCAAGTTTGCAAGTGACTGAATTACCACTTCACTCCTTCTACAGCGCTTAGTCGGTTTAAACAACGTGAACCAGTTGGATCTCCTGCTATCAGAAGGACGAGGAAGCTCTCCTCTAGACTTGGTAGGAAGCGCTTAGTATCTGCAGCTGACGTAGTGATGGTAAACGGCTGTCACGATCCAGATATCACGAGCTCCGCGAGACAGCTTGCGAGGCTCGCACAGGAAACTCTCTTAGTATATAATCTCTGTATTTTCCTCAGTTAGGAGCTTCGTGCTCAGATTACCATAGTTTTGTTTACCTCACAGTTTACCCAGCTTGTAACGAAATCGCTTCCACGTGATTCAACCCGATTGATACTTGCCTCTTCATTCCTATACCAACCCCACGTTACTTCTATCAAGAAGATCAGTTGAGTATTCTCAGCCCGAATACCAATCGGAACCCCAGAACGTTACACCGACTCGGACGATCCCATCCACGAAAATCCATATCAAGACCAAGCAATACTACTAGGAAATGCGCCTTGCGCGCGTACTCTTCCACACTATACAGCTCGTAGTGGTGCTCTTCGGTTCAAAAAGCCTTGCACTACTGAGATCTCTGGGAGAAAAAAGCCGAAACGCGTCAAATATGGCGAAGAGCACGATAAATAGACTCTTACCGGCTTCTTGCAATACGTATGGTTCGCGAATGAAGTCCACTTCCAATCCATGAAGTTCCAGAACAAAGCGGAATAAGAACTCCCTTATTCAGGTCTAGAGAGGAATTATAAAGAGGTTAAATCCTCTGATGCAGACGTCACGATCCATTAGGCTGCTGGAGTCTCTTACAACCACAAAGGCACTCTCATCTTCTACAAAGATCCAAAAGAACTAACGTATTCCACCACCGAGCAGGCCACTTTTCCTTGGCACTACCAACTCATGCTGCAGATCTTCAATTTCATCGCTATTATATAAGGAGCCTTCGAACGTCGTGCTCGTATCTGATTCAGAAGATGCCTATATTTTTTTGCATGTTCGCGAATTGTGCCCAGTCTCTCTGCATTTCCTACAGCGCCGGAGAGCTTGTTGGGCTCTTTTTTGGCCACTACTACCACGAGCCTTCTTCGACCGCTTAGCAGCCACAGAGGCCTCAGCGGCCACCTGGGCCACTGCCTTGCCATACTCCATAGTACCACCTTGCTGAATCCGCTTACGCTTACGCGTTTTTCTCTTAGTCGTTACTGCTAATTGCTCTTCAAGCTCACAAACACGAGTAGCTAGAAGCGCGTTTTAGTGTAGCATCAGTTCACCACCTTTTATGACCTGAGAGAAACCAGCCTGGGCTGTAACAGGCGACCGAGTAAAGGAGTTGCTTACAAGCCTTGACTGAGATCCAAACTCATGTGCATTGCTCGGTGTCTTTGATTGCCATGGCGTCTCCTGTGATGGGAGTGCTGTTGGAGTTCGTAGCCGTACTTCAAGGCGATCCAACACCACCTGCGCGTTGATAGGGACTAGTCCTGACGTCTCAAATGCCTTTCGACAGTTTGCTTCTGTGAACACGTCAGAGAACGCGTCTCTAAAGGCTGGTAAGAAACCTTCCTTGTTGATATGGAAGGCGCGTCACCGTGCCAAGTCTCTGACTCGTTGGGAGTATTTGCGCTTCAACGGCGAGAAGCAGACTACGTCGAGCGGCTACAGGATATGAGATGAATCGACAGTTATACAGAGCGGCAAGATCTTGTTCTCTAGGAAGTAATACTTAAAATCCTGGTTAAGATGGCTCTCATGGCCGTCCAAAATGAGCAGCCTATCCCCCCTACCTGGCGCGCCTTAGTATACGCGTCGAAGTGCTTTAGCCACTTAAGACCCAGCGCGTTATTCGTCCAGCCGTTCTCTGAGACAGAAAGCTTCCAGTTACGCGTTATACCTGTCTCCTCGTACCACGCAGAGATATGAATGCGTCCTTTACAAATGGTAAAGGGCGGGATTGCGTACCTTGCCGCGCAGATACTCTGGATGACAGTAACTCACTCCCGATCGCCTGGCTGAATCAGCTCAGGCCGAGCACGTATCTCTGAGCCTGTGACGACTTTAATTGACCCAATAACGCCTATCTGAAAGCCAGATTCGTCAAAGTTATGCACGTCGTCGTCGTGCACGCTGTACATGGCGTTAGTGTCCTCGAAGAGAATAGGGCCTTGGGAGAGCGCTATGGCCATCGTTTTCGCCTTCAAGAGGATGAAGATCCATGCCACGGTATAGGTCTAACCACAACCCATGTGCTCGTTTCAAACGTGATGCAGAGCTCGAAATACTTCTTCATCCAGCACGCTCACCAGATCTGAATCCGATCAGGCTTATTGGCGGATATTTAAGTAACGATTACGTGGTGGAACTTGGAAGAATGTTAGAATTTAAGTGGAAAGTAACTTGGTTATTGTGAAGAAGAGTAACCTGTACTCTTCTATCTGTTTAGCATATCTATTTTGTTCAGGATGCAGTGGCTCCGGAGCAGGCCGCACAGTCGGACCCAGGCTGCCATTCGCTGACACCCCATGAAATCTGACAAAAACAGTAGCAGAGTTCAAGGCGGCAATCCAGAGAGAATACGACGCAATTACGATCCAATAAATCCGAAAACGCGTCAGAGAGATGCCATGGAGATATAAACGTGCCCAGGAACTTAAAATCAAGCGAATCAGGTCCTCGTTGCGGCAATATGTTTGATAATATCAATTGATCAATTATGTGGTGGCCCTGCGCAGTCAATTCTGACAGACCCTGTGCTCCGTGAGTCGTAAATGCGATAAGAATTCATTTCCATGAACGGGAGTGTCTTCTGAAACTTGACTTCTAATCGTGAGAGTAAGTCCAAATTCCCAAATGATACGGACAATTCACTGTATGCGACACGTGATGTTTATGTGCTTCCATTACCTATGAGTACCTCAGTTTCGGCAATTAGCTTTACACTACGTCTTCTTGTTCTGAAATCACATCAAAACCACGTTGAACCAAAGAGATTGGATCTCGGAAGTAGTTTTTATAGGTAGTGTCGAACAAAAATTTCTCGAAAATTTCTCGCTTCCTCATCATCCCAAAACAGTACCTTAACCGCCAAAATGTATACCCTCTTCAACACCGACTCCCATATTGTTGCTACGCCACAAAACAGCGCCTACGTCTACGAGATATTGCCCACATCCGCCGGTGTCGCCACCATTTCCTCCGACGACAGTCTTCGCCTTCTAGACCCAACTCGCTTGGAAGATGCGCCGCGGTATCTAGTGAAGGGGGTGAATCGCGATGTGACGAGCTTGAGGGTGTTGAGTGATGTGGGCATTGTGGCGACGGGTGGGAGAGATGGGAGGGTTGTGGTTACGGATTTAAGGAGTGGTGCGAAGGCGGGTGAGGTCGTTAGTGGTGAGTTTTCCTGTGATTATGTGTTAGGTGAGGAGGTTTGGGGAATTAATTGCATTGATTGCATTGGATCTCTGGAAACTCTCGTTGAGGAAGATAAGACCGGGCTGATTTGGCCGGGCTGATTTGGCCTTTCGGTCTGACTGAACTATAGAAAAAACTGGGACACCAGCTCCGATCCTTTCGCTTGCATGCTCTTCTCCTTATGGACTTGCCGCCGGTACCGAGTTGACGAATCATCAAGCATCTGTATTACTCTGGTGACCAAGCTCTTTCAAACCTCCAAGTACGAAACTGACACGGCCAGGGACACGAGATCACTCGTGGAGCCGGTAATCCATTATATAGAAAGCCACAGCGACGATGTCACAGAGGTATATATACTTCCTACTCTGCTCCCGCAACTCTCACTAACCAGAAAAGCTACAATTCCATCCCACACGTCCTCAAATTCTTCTCTCAGGATCCACAGACGGTCTCGTGAATATCTATAACACCACCATCACGGACGAAGAAGAAGCACTCCATCAAACTATCAACCACGGCTCCTCGATATCTCATGCAAACTTCCTTAGCGAGACCGATATCTTTGCTCTGTCGCACGACGAGAAGTTCTCTATGTACGAGTTAGTCACTAATCCAGAAGAAGGTGTGGAGGAGCCTGCGCCGGTGCATTATGGTGACCTGAGGGAGGGATTGGGTGGCGAGTATATCTCTAATGTTGTAACGAGACCTGATGGTGGTGCTGTTCTGGGAATCGGGGCGCACAGGCAAGACATCCGTTTGTTTCGCAAGTGATACAGGATGCTGATATGATGCAGTCGCGATGCGTTCGATCTGGTTCAGTTCACGAAAACTGATCGATGGATTTTTGTACCGGAGTCAAAGGTCACACTGTTTGGAGCTCATGGATCAGAACTTATCAGAGCATTTTACTTCCTAGATACAGTAAGTACTTCAAATTACCTACCGATGTATCGGGCTAATTATGTTGTAGCACGAGACAGTGTTGACAGCTGGAGAGGACGGACAGGTTAAGGCATGGAGAGGAGATTGATCGATTAGCTACACGCATAGATCGTCAAGATATTCAGATACTGTATATCCACAATGTGAATTTAAATTATTCAAATCATGAATTAGAGTGAAAAAGCATAGAGAGTGGTGTGTATGTCAATCCCAATTAGGCAAGATTACCCGACGTTGAAGATGACAGTTTGAAGCAACACGAATTCCAACCAAATCTCATCTGGACGTCAAAACCGACTTTAATTCCCTCTTAAAATGATAATATGACCCTACTGACTCGCATTGCTTCTACTACGAAGCAAACTATATTGCGTAAAACTATACAGCCATGAGAAGCTGCACTCAACGGCTACTGCCGTTCGTAGTTCGTAGGTGGCACGCGTTGGAAACGCTGGAGCTTATAGCTGACCAAAGCAGTGTTTCTACAGTTTCTTCTTCCATTTGTGAATGCAGAGCTGGCCGATAACTTGGATGCTACAAATAGCGTAGATGAAAGTCCACAGCCCTCATTGACAGCTCAGTCACCAATACCGCAGAAGCCGATACACAGAGTGGACGATGGCAGGGCTACAGACGGCAAGGAGACATGATATAGGAGTAGAACGTTACTAATGGGTTCATAGCCGAAGAGCTTGTCGATAGAGCACTCGCCACACTCCAACGCTACGAAAGACAAAATCCTCGCCCAAGTCGAAAGCCAGGCGGTATAATAGGAACAGCAAGCCAATATGCTCTTGCACTTCTACCGAAGCTTTCCTCTCAAGGACCTACAACAAAGCCTGAAAACAAGGGACTACCAAAGGCATTGACAGAGGCTGTGGGGTTGTTGGAGGAGGCAGAACGTCTGGACAATGCAGATGCGATTCACATTCTGGCGCAAATGAACTTCTATGGAAATTTCAGCTATCCAAGGAACTTCGAAAATGCCTTTTCTCGCTACAGCACATTGGCATCCATGGGAAATAGCTCGGCACAGCATATGATCGGATTCATGTATGCGACAGCCATTGGACAGACGGAGATGGACCAGGCGAAAGCGTTGCTTTACTACACATTCGCGGCACACGCGGGAAACACGAGGTCAGAAATGGCACTCGCATACCGGTATTACACTGGCATTGGGACGGTGAGAAGCTGCGAGGTAGCAGTAAAACATTACAAGAATGTCGCGGACAAAGCTATTGATTGGTACCGGTCTGGCCCTCCGGGAGGTATGGCTTGGGTACAAGAATCGTATCGCCTTGCAGACGATGATGGAGGTGTATACGGCGAAGGAGCAAGCTACTCAAGTGCGGGACAACATGCTAATCGAGGAGGACCAAATTCCGATGCCCATGCTGCACTAGATGATGTTCTGGAATACCTAGATTTGATGTCACGAAAAGGGGACTTTTCGGCCACTTTGAGCTTGGGACGACTTTACTACCGAGGACAAAAGGGGCTACCACGGAGCTTGAAAGATGCCAAACGCTACTTTATGAAAGTAGCGAAGTTGTACTGGCAAAGGGATGGGAAAGTCATTGAGAGCGCAAGAGAACAAAAGCCAAAATTGGAGAGAGATGCTACGGAAGCTGCGGGCTATTTAGGTAAGATGTTTTTAAGAGGTGAGGGTGTTGAGCAAAGTTACGATAAAGCCAAGATCTGGTTTAAGCGTGGCATGAGTGCCAACGACGCTGGATCCCAATATAACATGGCTCTCATGTGTCGTGATGGACTCGGTGTGCCCAAGAATTCCGTCATGGCTCAACAGCTCTTTCAAGCTTCGGCCAAGCAAGATTACGCCCCTGCGCAGGTGGCTTTAGGCGCGATGTACCTTGATCAAGGCAGCCCTAACGATATTACGGTGGCCAACAAGTACTTCGAATTTGCCTCTCGTTATGGCCATATTGAAGGTCTGTATTACCTTGCAGAGTTGAGCAACCACGGTGTTGGGAGAGAGCGCAGTTGTGGTTCGGCCGCCGCGTTCTACAAGAATGTGGCAGAGAAGGCCGATCCGCTGATTTCATCTTTCACAGAGGCCAATGAAGCTATGGGTGAAGGGAACACCGAACTAGCATTGATCGACTATCTTCTGGCAGCTGAGCAAGGTTACGAGAAAGCACAAGCGAATGTTGCTTATCTTCTCGACCAAGAGAAGTCAAGATGGTCGGTACCATCATGGCTTGTCATTATCAACTCTATACGTCCGAAGTTGTTAAACAACTCCGCACTGGCGCTTATACACTGGACGAGATCAGCCAAGCAATCAAATATCGACTCCATGGTGAAGATGGGCGATTACTACCTCAGCGGAATTGGCACTTCTGCAGACACGGAGAAGGCAGCTCAGTGCTATACCGCAGCATCTGAATTCCATCAAAGCGCCCAGGCGTTGTATAATCTAGGCTGGATGCATGAAAATGGAGTTGGTCTCGATCAGGATTTCCACCTCGCCAAGCGATACTATGATCATGCTTTAGAAACGAATGGTGAGGCGTATCTCCCTGTGACACTTAGTTTGTTGAAGTTGCGGCTGCGAAGTGCGTGGAATACTCTCACACATGGGAGGATCAACTCCATTCAAGACGAGCCAAGTATGCATCCCCTTCCCTTGATTCCGAATCCCAGGCTAACACCATTGCAGCGCCACAAAAGCAGTGGTCTCTCTCCGAATGGATCAACAACTTCCTCCAAGAAGACCCCAGCTACCTCGGCGAATACGACGACGAATACCTACCCGAAGGCGACCCTATGCCAGGCGGCGACGCAGACGGAATGTACGACGATGTAATCTTCGAAGGCCTAGGTATTCTAGATTACTTACTGGCGATGTCCTTTATCTTTGCGTTGATAGCATTGATATTCCATCGCAGACGTGTGGCCGGGGAGGTGGAAAGACAGAGACAAGAAGGACAACAAGGTGGACAGCAGCAACCGCCGCTGCAGCAGGACGACCGGGGAGTGTTTCCTGGCGTTGGTGATCCTGAATTCAACCAGTGGGTTGCGGGCGGCGTAGGACACTGAAGAAGGAAAATGTATGTTATAGTTGTACAAAGTCGCAAAACAGTAAAATACCCAATCGAAGCAAACAAGTCTCATAGGCATGAGCTTGGTGTCATTGTGAAGATCTGGAATGTACCTATCTCAGCTCAGCTGTTTAATTCCTGGAACAGGTACCTAGGTTCTTATGTGGAAACTTTTAAGACATTTTAAGACATCGATCTCACATCGTTTTCTTATGCGAAGCAAATATTGAAAGCACTGACTTTGAAGGGCCTATATAATCGTGAAATTCTCGAAGTTTTCGTAGCCCTAGGAGCTCTCGAATGAGGACGAGAAGCACTTGGCAAAAGAATATCGCCAACAGCCTGGTACAGGAAGTAGTAGTGATCAGGTGCATGTCAGCTTCCTACCGTCATGTCCGAATTATGGACGATCCTGAGTTTCTATACTGTGTGCATGATACGTATGGGCTTCTGACTATACGATAAATTCCCAACATAGTCAGAGAGACGGACTATCCGGTAAAAGATGCAACAACGCAGGGAATAGAACCAAAACATATGTGAGTTATACAGGACTCAGACAGATTTTCTTCTCGGCATGCTCACCAAGCACCTCTCCCTCTTCGATTCCCATCTCCAGTTCTGCTTTCCGTTTCTTGATGGTTCTTGTCTGCTCTCGACCTCTAATTCGACGCTCGAACTCGCCCACAGCTACAATGTCGCCCGTGGTGACATCTGCATGCGAGGTTAGTAGCCATTTCTCGAGATCTACGTGGAACAGAGAATAATTTTGTCACATACCTAGGACCATACGGAGGGCTCCCTCGGCCTAGCAGAACATATATCAGCAGAGTCTACCCTGAATAGCGTGAGCTTACCTTGACTTGACCTTCAATGATCACACGGTCGACATCCGAACAACCAAATGCACTTGCAAACTTGGCCCATTGCTCGTCTGCAATAGCTGAAGAGGAGCACCTGAGCACACGAGGAGTTAGCATTGGTACCTACCTAGTATCGTATGATTGTCACTATAATCCCTCCACAGTAAAATAAACGGTACTTACTTTACTTCTGTCGCAGACTGAACGGTAGCTTCGGATCTGATTACTGCGGGAATTATAATAGGAGCCGGAGTCATAGCAGGAGCAGCCTCAACCTTTTCAGGTTGGGGCACAATGTGTCTCAAGTTCTGATCGCTCCAGCTCTTCCAAAAAGCAGAAAGCCTCAACGGCTTCTTGATTGCTTGCTTGATCCATTCAAGGAATACATCGGTCGCCAACTTCAAGATGGCAGGATGTAGATCCGAGATAGCCGGGCGAACAGTTATTGTCAAGGTGCGGAATGCGTCGTTTCTTTCCAGCAATATGACACATTGCATGGAGTCCTCAACGAGCTGACGATCCGGATCCATGACCAGGGCGTGCTCTATTACCCTCATCTACTCGAGTTAGCATCATAAAGGAGCTGGTAAAAATTGACAACACATACGACAGATTCGGTGCCGGCACAAGTCCAATCATGAGCGCCTTTAACGACAATTACGTGACTGCGATCACCAGCTGGACAAGAAGCAGCGACAGCAGGGGTCCGATTGACTGGCTGGGCTATATGACGATGGTTATCAGGACGATTGGCATGCCGGGTGAAAGTATAGTCGGTCTTAGAACGAATAGCTCGATTGGTATGGCAATTATGCACCTCGGATCCCCGAGGCTCTTTTCCTGGGAAAGGTTCTCTTGGATCTGAAGCAGAACTCAGCTCTTTCATATTTTCACGATGAAGGAGCGACTTACAAAATCGTTCCCATGTCAACTTATCGGCCATCCAAGCTCGATAGGGACCAGAACAGCCACCGTGCTCTTGACGAGACTGCTGTCAACGTTAGCGATAATCGTTCGACGAGCGTAAATATAAAATATCACATGCCTTATCTCTCATCCGCTGAAGGTATTGAAAAAACTCTCTGCGGCGAGCAACGCCTCCAACCGCCAAGGCTTTGGTCTCCATCATTGTCTCCAGTCCTTGATACGAGGGACTGTTGGGGTTCTCGGAAAGGGTGACAATTCGTCTGGCCGCCTCAGTACTACTAACTCTAAACTGCTTTTCAGCAGACGGGATTCTTCCAGCCGCTGATACTTTTACCTTATCAAGAATCTCGTGCTGCAATTGGTAGATTTTCTTCGGTCTATTGGTAGTGGGAAGGCTACTTGGCGGAATCGAGAAGGTTACGTTATTAGAACTCGCGTACGGAGATCCGGCCATAGCCTGGCTGCTGGCTAGAGGACCGCTGGACGAAGGGTTCTTTTGCCATATGGGAGCATTGACTCCTGCTGGAGTGACATACCAGGGTCCAGCTGGTTCTTGAATATCCGCCGTTCTTTGCGTGGTGTACGCGTTGGTTTCAGTGCGTGAGCTGTCCATGGTGTGCTTCTCGTCCACGCCATTGTTGGCAGAAAATAACGTTGTACCATAGGGGGGCACAACATCGCCTGACTTGGTCCAGTATGCCATTATGGTGGGAGTCTGAGAGATATGGTTCTTGGTGTGCGCGTTCGAAGCAACGTGTGCGTTCTCTTTGGTGTCGTTCTCATCTTTGTCATTGTTGGATGAGAACAGAGTTGTACCATAGGGCACAAAATCACCTGGCTTAGACCAGTATGACATTTTATCGATGGGAAGTGGTATTGTACTAAGGAAAGGAGATTAGTCGATGACAAAATAGAAGTGGCGGTTGCAATGGGCGGGACGCTAGGGCTCCTTCCTCGATTGGTAAACTGCGTATGGACGTACCTTGCGACTTCCCAGATGAATTGCGAAGGAAAGTGAATATGTTTATGAGATGTGTGTAATGCTTCTGGACAGTATGTGAACTTGCGTGCGCATGTTTGCGAGGAATTGCTTAGCTTGCAACCATCTGGATTATGAGCTTTCCAGTTTGTATAGACAGACCGCAAGAAGATGACGACATAGGGACGGCCATAAAAGAACGCGCAGCATCTGCTAGTAATCTGATTTCCAGCACCAAGAAGAATCATGAGTTCAAAGGTTCAAGTTAAAGCAAGCAACGCCGATGGGGAATATAATCATATCACAAGCTGGACTTTCAGCACGTTCTCACATTCAGCGCATAACGAAACTGAGATCACTGCTTCGATTCAGGTGTCAAGATCATGCTTACAATCCTATTATGCATACCATGGATTCCATTGTAGAGCCTGAACGCCGCGCTAAATCCTGACACCTTTAGACCAATCAAACCATGCTCAAGCCTGAGCCTCATGGAAGTACGCCCATAAGTCAAACTACTGTCGTTCAATGCATGATGGCCCTACTCCTCTTCACCTTCTTCATCCAGCTCTCTTTCTCTAGCAATGAATTCGGCCATGTCCTCAGCTTTGAAGATTGAGGTATCCTCTCCCTTCAAATTATCCAAGCGGGGAACCTTGAACTCGCTGTCGAAGACCAAACCAATGCTGTTGATCCACTTCTGTCTTCTGTCCATAAGCATCTTGGTCACGTCACCGATACCTGGTCTTGGTATTCCAGCACCACCTGATCCTCCATATCCAGTCCCTGAGCCTCCTCCACCAGGTCGCTTTGACTTCTTGCTCTTGCCCATAGTTCGAGTACGCTTGAGGTATGCTGTCTGGACCTGCCCGTCAAGATCTTCCAGGATGGTGGAGTACTCTTGATGAGCCATTCGTTCTTTAACCAGCTCCGTGAGACGAGCTTTCCGTGCACCGTTGATGATTGATTGTTCCTTGAGTTTGGCTTGAAGAAAGCGCAGGCGTGCAGCAATCTCATCATCGAAGTGTGCATCATAATTTGGCTCTGTGTCGAGTGGGAGGAAACCAATGTGACGTAATTCTTGCTTGATACGCTCGTCGACTTGTTGGTGATCCAATCTGGGATGAACAGCTTTTTTCCAGGCGTCAGAAGCGGAGTCAGGCATGTAAGTCGCAGGAGGTGCATGACCGGGCGCGTCGCTCGTTACGCCCAGCAGGTCGTTAAGCTCTGCATGGGGATCCGCAGTTTCGCCATTTGAAGCACCGGTATTGTCATCTGTGGCAGGTGCTCGACGTTCTGCTATCATACCTGCAAGAAGACGGTTGAGGACCGGGCCACAAGAAACGTGATCAGTTTCTCCTACATCATCGTTGATGCTGTCAAGACTACCACGAGCCTGATTTACTGACGGTTTGTCACGGCCTTGCGCCGGCATATCTACAGATATAGCCCCATCTTCCTCCGCCCATATCTCCGTGTAGTGCCTCTTTCCTCGAGGCGGCATCTGATATGGTCTTATGCGATCTCCTCTCTCACGTAAGAACGCAAGGTCTTCCTCGGTAAATGATCGAAAGTATGGCTCCAGATACGTCGCAAAAGTATTCGCCTGCACTTGATTTGTTGGCTTCGCATTGCTGAAGTCCTTATCCGGGGGGTTACCAGGAATGAGATCTTCAAGATCGCGCGAGGGAAACACTGCGACAGAGTAGATCTCCTTCTTCAGTTCGTCGTCCATGCCTGGCGTAATTTCTCGTATTTCGTATATGGTTGGATCTGGATAGGTAGATGGGTCGTCGCCGAAGGTTTGCATCTGAGCAATTGCAGGTGCAGGTTTTGGCTGGTGTTCATCAGAACTAGAATAATCGTTTCCCGTGTCCAGATCCATACCTATGGCTGGAGTGGCAGGTGAGACTGGTGACAAAGACGAACTCGCAGATCCGTCTGAAGGGCGTCTAGCCTTGCGTCCAGGTGGAGGGTGTTCTAAAAAGAGTTGGGTTAGCAAACAGTGGAACTCCCCAAAGTAGAACACAGTAACAAGATCTCAGATCCCTGACGACAGACCGGTAGCTTACCTATATTTGTGCCATCCTGAGGTGCAAGACCATGTGCGCCATGAGTCAAAGGTCGTTCGTTTTCCTCCTTTATTTCTTTTTTCTTTTTGATCTTGTTGGCCTTGTTTTTGCTTCGCTCTTCCTCGTCTGCTGCGTCTTTTCTGCTCACCTCTTTCCTCTCTTGGTCGCGTCTCTCAACTTCAATTTCCTCAAGTCTGTCTTTCCTAAAGTCTGCCACCATGCGCATTCCTCGATCACATACGGTTGCGCGTTGATCAACGGTATCGAACAGCTTCTTGAGGCGCTCCATCAATGCATCCAAGTCCCTAGAATTTGGTATAGCCAAGCCATATTTATCGATGCCGTCGTCAGAGGTCCGGAAATGGGAGATAGGGAGATTGAGATATGTAGTATTTCCTAGTTCGACTTCCGGGGCAGAGTTTGGTCCAACGATGCTTGGAGTTGTGTTCCGACTGCAGGATTTGGCAAGGTCGCCTCTTCCTTTCTTACCCGACCCCTTCTGACTTGGTAAAGGCGGCATATTGAGGAAATGAAACCCAAACAGTAGGTACAATTACATCAAAACCAAGGGTCTCATATACTCTCAAGGTGACGTTATTAGTCTACGCGAATGCTTACTAAGGCGAGCAACCATGCCAACAGGGGTCGAACGCAGCAGGGGTCGAACGCAACAGTGGGTCCAGGAATTCTGTGCACAGCCTAAAATAGTGCTTAGTAATCGTGTTTCGAAGAACACCAGGGGTAGTCAGAATTCATTAGCCAGCCAAGACCCCACCAAAACAGGTGTAATTTTTTATTTTTGAAGCTATTCCAACAACAACTACCAGT
>MU254057.1:0-33284 GCA_019669825.1 Calycina marina
GGCCCTACAGAGTCCATTTTGGTAGTGTTCTATATAAAAAGGTGTCGAGGTGGAAGGGGGAATGGTGGGGTCAAAATAACCAAGACTTTTAGCGTAAGTAACGAATTCGTACACCCACTGGTGCCGGGTTCTTCTCGACCTATTGCGCTTGGCGAAAGAGAAAGCGTTCACGACATTGGTGAGCTGTTATGTGTTTGGAATTACACTTTGAAACGGACTTGGTAACATCCTGCCTTGGGTACACCGACCTTTATATACCCGCAGATCTTATCAGTCTCTCACGGACTCTATACAGGTATATATTGTGATTTTATTGGCAAATAGCAGATTTTTGCGGACATATATAGCAAAGCCGTCCAACTTTTGTTTCTCTGAATATTATTTCGTCAGAAGCAGCCCCCGATGAGGGTGGGAGTCTAACCAGCTACCATCTAACCTCAAAGAGGTCAATACTATTATTGCAGGAGGCGAGTTCCTTCCTTTTCTAGTGGTTCATTAACAGTTAATCGATTACAGGTGGAAGTGCTGCTTGCGTTGTTGCCTCGAGACACAGTGATGCCGACCCTAGTTTGTCGATCTTAGTAGTTGAACAAGGTGGAAACAACTATAATGATCCCACAGTAATTCACTCATTGCTTTTCCTCAGTCATTTGGTATCTACCAGTAAGGCGACTCTGTTCTATCAGGCCAGTGCCGAGGGACAACTCGTGCATCGTGAACTCATCGTTGCGTCTGGACGTATTCTTGGAGGGCGATCATCTATCGATCTCATGGTATACACCCGACCGCAGCGAACCGACTTTAACGGATGAACAACCGAATGATGGGGTGCTGATGGTATGATCCCATATTTTCAAAAGGTCTGTTTGATAGTTTGAGTTATTGGCTATCTATCTGCTAGCTAACTTACCTTGGCAGTTCGAGAACTACTTAGGGCCTGGCTCAGGGTTTACTCATGGCCTCGGCGCATCACAGCAAGGTTCCGGAGGACCGTACTACTCACAAAGATCAGCGGATCAATTCATCCAGTCAGCGAACGATTTTGGCTATTCAGAGATTGAGGAATTGCAAGACTTGGACTCAAACAATCGTGTGCAGCGTGCTCAGTGATTCGTCAGCCCGAAAGGGAAACGTCACAACGCAGCGCATATTTGTCTGCAACCACGACTTCAAGACGGTAAGCACCCGAGCCTACATGTTCTCGTAGAGACACAAGTTTTGCGTGTTCTGTTTGATGGCCAAAGAGCGTTGGGCGTCAAAATTCAGCCTAATCTGGCAAAAACAAAGTAACACGTTCAAGCAGAGTATCAAAGCAAAGTAGATGGTCATCGTTCCTTCTGGTGCTCTAGAAACTCCGCTCATTCTCGAACGCTCAGATGTTGGAGATACTGCGATCTTGGGCGGTGCCAATATCCCACTTGTTGCAGGCGTCTTTGGTGTCGGTAAGGAGTAGTAAGATCATCATCTGCTCTTCTATCCGTATCGAAGTAGTTTGGAACCCGATGAAACCGGGGATGCTGTTGTAGCTGGTCGCGTTAATGCTCCTCACTTACTCGCAACGAATGCGCCAATTGCAGGATGGAATTCTCAGGGTAAGAAATTTTAGATGCAAATGAGCAGCTTCTTGACAGGAATATGGGCCAGGAGCCAATTTGAGCCTGGATCCGAATCATACCAAAAAGAGTATTGCGTATCGCCTCGGATTACAAGACTCCAAGTGGCTCCCGGCTTCCGATTGTCTCTAGAAGATTCGCGCAATCGTATGTTAGTTTGCTGTATAGATGTAGCTGCCAAACTTCGTCCAACTGATACAGAAGTTGACGCACTTGGGACTCAATTCCAGACCAGCTGGAGAAAAGGACTTCAAGCGCAGCGCCAATAAGCCACTCGTTCTCATATCGTTAGTGGACGCGTAAATCCCGTGTCCATGAAGTTTTCGTTGCCCATACGCTGACAGACTCTAGATATCCTGGTGACCCAAGCGCCATTTCAGTCGGACGATACTCTACAGCCTCCACCTTCTCAGCCTATCCCTATTTCAAGGGTCATGTCCACATCACCAATCGCGATCCCCGCTCCCCGATTGATTTTCAACCCGGCCTCTTCCAGAACCCAACCGACATCACCACACACGTGTGAGCCTATAAAAACATCGCGATATCGTCCGTCGCATGGCCGTCGATCGAGGCGAGGTAGCCGCATGCCACCCTCCGTTTGCACTCTGCGGCCGGTGATGGCCATCGAAACAAAGCTCAGGAGTGACCGGGTTACCGAGTGACCGAGAAATCTTAGCAATCACAGTATGCGAGGTGGACCTCTTCAGCATGCCTTTATGGCCAAAGAACGATAATCTTGTACTTAGGCTAGCTATTGAACAAGCGGCGCTGGCACTCTCTTGAATGACCAGCACATTTCTTTTCATTAACTAGTACTTTCTCAATTGCCCAACATGAATCACCAGAACGCTCTTAAATAACCAGTACTTCCTAAAGCAACCAGCACCCTTAACCAGCAGTCCTTCCAACACTCAGGATGGCACCCTACAGAATATTTGAGCCTGCGTCAACAGATCTACCCACGTCGAAGCCAGCCCGTATTAATAGGCACGGCCGTGAGTGGGATGTTCGGAAGCCTGGACTTCCGGTGTTTGATGCACAATCCCAACAGTAGCAGACGTTATAACTTTGATGAGGGACGAATGCATGGCAGACCTTTGTCTGTAGTCAAAAAAAGTTGAGAAACTGAATGTAAGTCGGTGGCTTTTATGCTTCTACTCTTCTAGAAATCACTTCAAAAGCTTCTAGCCGTCTAGAGAGATGTATATGAAAGGTTAGAGGGCTTAGATGTAACGTTATGGGGTTCCGGTTGGTATTCAGGCTGGGAATACTCAACTGATCTTCTCGATAGAAGCAGCGTCGGGTTGTAATAGGAATGAAGAGGCAAGTATCAATGGGGTTGAATCACTTGGAAGCGATTCCGTTACAAGCTGGGTAAACTGTGAGGTAAACAAAGCTATGGTAATTTGAGCATGGAGCTGCTAATTAAGGAAACTTCAAAGATTATATGCTAAGATGTTTTCCTGTGCGATCCTCCTGAACTGTCTCGCGGAGCTCGTGATATCTGGATCGTGACATTAGACGGAACCTGCCAGGTGTTCGGGATGGAATTGAGAGGAGCTGAGGTTTGGCCATTTCTTTCAATGGATTCCGTCTGCTGGCACTCTTTGTTTCAATTTTCTAGCTCAATCGATCTGTTCATCTGATTGTGGTTTTGAGATTTCTTGTTGGTCCCAAGGTGGGAGAGGTAGAGGTATTTCTGAATCCCACACCACAACTTCTTCGGGCACCGATTCCCCGTACACTTAAATACGAATTAGCACTTAATTCCCAACAACCGATTAATAGGGTTAGTTTTGAACATGATATCGCTGACCGTTTTCCTCGCAATATTCATATCCTTTGATACCGTGGTAGATTAAGGCGGAGAGGTTGGCCAGGAAAGGAGTCGACATGTACTTACGGTATGGAGGGATGCATATGCTTCCGAAATATAGCAAAATCTTAAGCCGCTTTACACCGTTTCTCTCAAGAAAGGGAGCAAGGCCCTGAACGGTGACTAAGCGATTATCTCTGTTCCGTATCCTCTCCATAAGCTCCTCCGTATAGGCTAGATCGATGCTGAAATTGAGAACAAAGTCCAAGTGAGGAACAGTGTGTACGCATTTTGCTGTTGCTTCCATCTCATGAAGTGACCACATGCGATGCTTACGGGGCGTCAGCATTCTCATAGTTTGCAGAGAGGAGGGAACTGCTTTGTAGCCTTTAGCAATCTCGAAGAGGATAGATCTCGGGCACAGCTCTATGGATTGCAGGCTGGATAGGAAGGCAATTGAGAGATGGCCGGCGGCAATCTCCTCCATTCTAGTACGCGAGCGGTAGCCTCCGACGTGCTTCAGGTATTTCAACGAGTGCTCTTGGCTCTGCAGAATCTGTAGAAGCGTTTTAGGATGCACTCTCCAAGTGCTAGTCTCTCAAGGGCTTTTGGCATGGACAAGGCATCTGCGAGACCTGGAGGGGTGATGTTACATTCGTCGAAGATTAGTGTTTTCAAGGGAGTCTCTTTGGATGCCTATGAGATTATTTGGGCTACATCCTCGTCGATATCGAAACATGAGAGGGTGAGATTGCGGAGTGTAGGATGAAGGAAGACTACAGCTGCTCTCCCTAATTGGAACTTATGATTCCCAGGTTGTAAATGAGAGTGTAGTGTAACTATACAGTGGATTAGTGTATTTGATTATCGAAGAGGAATTAACCAATCATTGAGCGTACAAGACTGAAGAGGAATTAGAACTCTTGGACTCGGGCCGTGCACTATCAGCGAAGCATATTCAAGGAAGCCAGCGCAATCGATCCTTGCTTCACCCCATAGTTCGCCCAGAGGTCTGCCGTTGTTAGGACAGCCCGACTCAACGGTCAGCTCTCTAGGAAGAGCTGTCAAATGGCCCTGCAACGTGCCAACGGTATATGAACGACGTTCTGTTTGACTATCTCGTCAGAGTAGATCAGGATATCATCGAGGTATGCAGTGCAGAAGTCGTCAACGTTCTCGAGCATGGTGCGCACGTTCTCAAATCCTACAGCGTTTGTGCGATGCAGGACTGCAAGCGTATTGAAAGAAGTGTGAATTTAGAGTCGTACCAAGTACCTCGGTTTCATTATCACGACCGACGACATTGAGGTTGACCCTGAAAATATCTCTGTTGTACGCGACTGGAAGCCCCTGACTACCGCTCGTGACATAAAGGCTTTCCTTGGGTTCTGCAACTTCTATCGACGGTTCATACGCAACTACGGTGTCGTAGCTAAACCACTCGTGAATATCGTACGGAAGGATGTCGCATTAAAGTTGGATGAGGCATGTCTCGAAGCTTTCTCCCATTTGAAGTCTCATCTATTCCCGGCCCCAATCTTACGGCACTACAACTCTGAACTCGAATGCATGGTGGAAACTGATGCTTCTGACAGTGTCGTAGCTGGACTCCTCTCACAGTTGCATCCAGAAGGCGAATGGTACCCTGTTGCATTCTTCTCCAAGACCATGGCCCAGCCAAATGTAACTATGAGATTCACGACAAGGAGATGCTGGCGATTGTACGATCTCTCAAGGAATGGCGCCCGGAGTTGGAAAGCACTGCTCAGTATATCAAGATCTATTCCGATCACAAATCCCTGGAGTATTTCATGACTACGAAGCAGCTGACAGCCCGACAAGCTCGGTGGGCCGAGGCCCTCACCGACTACTGATTCGTGATCTGCTACCGAAAAGGCCGATGCTCTCACATCTCGCGACGAAGAGGTAACCGCCCAGGATGAGATAAAGCAAGAATACCAGAACCAGACCCCGCTCGTGAATTCTCGGATCGATCCTTCAGTGCTACAGGACCTTGGTATCAATCTTCTGGCCCCGATTCAGGAACATCTTACCGGATCAACACCTGTGATTGACAGAGTTCTCCGCTTGAATCGAGAGGCTCCATAGCTGACAGCCCTTCGTACACAAGCTGAACGGAAAACCGGCCCGAACTTCTCTCTGGAAAATGGCCGGCTCCTGTTCAAAGGCCGATTGATTGTCACAAGTGACCTGGAACTTCGTACGACCCTGATCCACGAAGCCCATGCACGGCTCTCCTCGGCGCACTCTGTCTATGAGAAGACGTACAGGCTTCTGGAAACAAGGTACTACTGGTGTGGCATGTTGGAAGATGTACAAAGGTATACTGTGAACTGCCATGTTTGTCGTCGTGCAAAAGACCCGAGGGATAAGACTCCTGGCCTGTTGCACCCTCTTCCGGTTTCTAACCGTCCGTGGATGCACCTTGCAATGGACTTCTGTTCTTTCCCAACCGACAAAGCTGGGTACGATAATGTGTTCGTCATCATCGACCGACTAAGCAAGAATGTCTTCAGTATGCCCTGCCATAAGACTGTCGACTCAGAAGCTCTCGCCTGGCTCTTCATCTCCTGACCGTTCCGCCACCACGGTGCATCGGTCTCGATCGTTTCTGATTGAGGCCCTCAATTGATCTCTGCCTTCTGGACAGCATTTTGCAAATTCCTTGGAATCAAAGATATTACTTTCAACTGCCGATCATCCTCAGACAGATGGCCAGACCGAGATCATGAACCATTACCTAGTTCAGCGCCTTCGGCCATATGCCGCCTACTACCAGGACAATTGGTCTGAAATGATCCCCGCTCTGGATTTCGCCAAGGCCTCCCTGCACCACTCGTCGACTCAAAACCGCTGAATTTCTCATCGCGCTCTGGGAACCTCTCACAAAACGAAGCGACTGAGCTCGCAAAGCGTTTAGAGGATGGTGTCGCCTTCGCTTGTACGATGATGAAAGCTTCTCAGGACCTGGTGAAGAGAAATTCTGACAAGCATCTTCGGAAGGTCGACTTCGACCTTGGTGACAAGGTGTATCTAGACACCCACCACTGGAAAAAGGAACGCCCAAATCCCAAGTTGGACAACCCTTTCGCTGGCCTTTTCAAGATCCTCGAAGATGTCGGTGAATCCTTAGGGTCGAACTTCCTAGTACGATGCGAATCCCCAACGTCTTTCCCCTGAACAAGCTACGAAAGGATCCTAACAACCAACTCCCCCGAAAAGTGAATGAACCCCCACTCCTTGTCAACATTACTGGTGAGAAGGAATGGGAAGTGGAAAGAGTCCTGGCCTCTCGTGCAAAGGGAAAAAAGAGGTTGGAATATCGATTCGCGTGGAAGAACTCGGATGTGGTTCTGGTTTGGTACGACTGTTCTTCGACTACGTACGATCCAGCGAAGATACGGTCGTTCCATCTGGCGAATCCTTCGGCTGAAGGGCCACATGCTCGGTTGCTGGAATGAAATGAAGCTTTCGCTTCAGGTAGGGATGTGTATAATGATCTTTGGTCGAATGATAAGATGACCCAAGCTCGAGGGCGAGTTTTTCGGAGGGGGGGTAATAATGTCACAGCCCTGGCTGTAGCATCTCGTTTATGGCCCTGATCCTGATGTTGTCGGGTCCTGTCGGATCCCGCCAGTATACCTGTTCTCGCATAGCGGAGCTACAAGAGCCTCTCATTTCGTCTGGCTGCATTAGGCGTAGCCTGACACCCCTTCACTTCGTGTATATAGCTTCGCCAATTCCCATGAGTTTTAGCTCTTGTTCCTTAGTTTTAGATCTTCGTTCATGGAACTGTTCTTGATACCCTTCTTTCCGTGCCTCCGTGACAATAACTGCAACAATTGCAAGGATCAGCAATGATATCCCCAATACAATACCAGAGGATTGTATCGGTAGGCGCTTTATTCTGGTTCTCTCTCCAACCTAATTTGAAATACTTCATAATGATAACGAGCATGCTCTGCAAATTCATTTCGAAAATCGCAGCTATGAAGAATACACTTAGTTGATGCTGAAGCTATACCGATCAATGCGGTTCCATTCCCGGATACTTATCATTCATAGATGCAGAACGGTAGTTGTAATTTTGCGCAGGCATTGCCTATGGTGGGAAAACAAATAACAATTACCGCATATTCATCTGGATTTTATTAAATTGGAAAGGTATCCTCTGCTCTTCAATTGGTTCGAGAATTCGCAGGTCGCCAAACACATCGTCTGCTAATGCTGGGCTAGATCAGCGAGACAGGGCTTCAGGTTAAACTTTAGCAAAAGGAGAGCCTTCCTATGCCGAACGAAATACGAACATATAGCTGTGGACCTTGCTGTACAGTTTTACCTACAAGATAAGCAAAATGCACTATTGCAGTGCAAATTGTGACGCTCCCACTGAGAAGGCAACTTCATATACCAGATGGGATATCAAAAGAACCCCCAGAGAATTTTTCTCTTTGATTATAAATGTTATTCATGACTTCATGAGTGATCTAAGCACTGTGACTACACTGTTCAGGACGACAAAGATCAAGCTCTGGTGATCCATAGAGAGAGAGTTGAGACATGGTATATGCTTTTCACAAGTTTCTGGCTATGTGCTGAATTCAGTTGCCTGTGTAGTTGCGCTAGTAGTCGTCGCCTCTACTGACGACTTCCTTCACGTTGGGCCGGAGTAGGATTGTCTGGAAAGTATTAGTGATGTTTGATGAAAAGTAATCGAGAATGAGAAACTCACATGCTCAAACTGTGCCGTGTACGATCCCTTCTTGTCAACGAGGGGAGGATAGTCCTCAACGTAGCCCTGCTGCACTAGCTGGTTCAACTAAACTATGTTAGTAACGGAGCAAACAAGAATGCGATACTACTTACCCCAAGTAGGTACTTCTCCTGTCCCAATCGATCCAAGTATCTCCGACAGAACGGTAAAGTACCAAAGTTCTTGTTGATGACACCAAGCAGCTTCTGTGCAGACGCAAGAGCCGGTCTTGACTTGGGTGCGTCTTGTCTCTTTGCATAATGTGAAGTCTCATACTGGGCTGAAGTCAGTTACCCCCTTGATAGAACTTGGCGAGACTTACATCGTCCCGAACATATCCGTTGCCAGTACTTCCAAACGTCTCAATTGCGAAAACCTCTCCCTCCTCCATCTTGGTCTGATCATTGCTCTTCACAATCGGCACACTCTTTCCACCATGGATCTTCCACTGTTGAATATCGTGACCATTCAAGTTCCGGATAGCCTTTATTGGATACGAAGTTCCGTTGATTTCACACTCGTAACTCTCCATGGTCTCTTGGATCGCAGCACCAATATCACCCATCCTTACATCGATACCTGCCTCCTTGATACCAGTGTTCGTAGCCTCCTTAACAGCCGTCAAGAGGTTGTCGTACATGGGATCAAATGACATCGTGAACGCACTGTCTACGATTCTACCGTTGACGTGAACACCGAAATCGACCTTCATAACATTCTCCTTAGCCAGCAACGTCTTGTTTCCAGCATTGGGACTGTAGTGCGCAGCAATGTGATCCAAATTGACACCAGTCGGGAAAGCGACACCCCCTTTGATATTGTCTCCATCTTCCAGTCCTTGATGACCAGTAAGAGCTCGGACTGCATCCTCGATACCCTCCGCGATTTCCGTCAGGCTTTGTCCGGGCTTGATGTTCTGAGCCGCCCATTGTCGAACCTGTCGGTGTACTTCCGCTCCGTATCTGTACTCCTGCAGAAAGTCATTGTTCGCACGATCTATTGCCCTTTTCTCCTCACTCGTCGTCCGGTAGATATTCTCATCGCGGTACTCGACTTCTTGTCCTACAGGGTATTCTCCGCTGGGGTATAAATTGGACAAGAGTACGCGAGGGGGCGAGGACTGCTTGGTAGCTAGACTTGCTGCTCCTCCCGCCTTCTTTGGCTTGCGCTTCCTCTTTCTCTTCTTTTTCGCAGCACCGTCTCCCCCGCCTTCTCCGGTAGCTTTGTTGTCATCTTCATCGTCGTCAGAATCTTCCGCCTCATGGTTTGTGCCGTTGCCATTGGCTTGCGCAGCAGCCGCTGACGCTTTGACTGCCTCGGGGTCCTTGACTGTAGGGTTGTTAGTACAATGCTCAGGGAGGGGAAGGGGTCCAACATTTACTTACCCTTCAGGTTGGCCAACGCATTGGTAGCGTGCGCTGCCATTTTCCTTGCTCTGAGTATACGTCACCCTATGTTAAGACAAACGTTTTTCCGGGTGGTTTTCAATATATCCAGAGCTGTTGGTGAATTTGGTAAAGTTCCTGAGATGTCCAGACTTTTGTCAAGCTGAAATCCAAAAGTTGATAGCCCCTCTGCCAAGCAACTCGAGCGGGTCGGTAATTGTTGCGGCCGAAACTCGTGACGTATTTAGATTCACTTCACTTTATTACTGCACTGCGTATCTCTTCCACTTCTACACGTCTTTCTCAATTGTGACGATCAACTAGCTGCTCACTCGAACCAACTGATTCTTGCTGTCTGTACTACAAGATACAGCAACATGAGGGATGCCCAGACTCCAGTCTCCATTTCCTATTCTGGGCAGCAGTTCAACAGTACCAGTCCTTCGTCAAGCATGGAAACCACGTATAGCAGCTGGCTTTCATGCCACCATACCACTCAGGGCAGATGAGCAAAACCACTATCAGACATTGAAAGTACCACCAAATGCCACACCAGCGGAGGTGAAGAAGTATGAGCTCCCTTTCATGTATTATTTTGCCTAGACACATTCAATATGTCTATCAAGTCAAAATCTTGCACCATAGTCCCCGTTTGCGAACTGGCAGGTTTTGCGCCACTCATCAGCCATGCTATGGTGACAGCACACCTTTCCTGCTCTGCTTCTCCACTATCTTTCACCCACCATTTGTCTCCTGACTAACGTCGTCGACCAGATCATTCTACACCCTCTCCAAACTGCACCACCCCGACGCAAACCCCTCCGACCCCACCGCCTCTGCACGTTTCGTCAAAATCTCAACCGCCTACGCAACCCTCTCCATCCCCGCCAAACGTCGCGAATACGACCGCTCGCTCCCCTCTCCCAAAAGCTCGCCTAGCTACAGTGCACCGCCTCAACGCAGCGGCTCATACTCCTCTACGACTACACCCGCAGGCGGGCGTCCCGCCTCTGGCCTCTCTCGCAGACGGACACAGTTCCGTGGTCCGCCGCCTAGCTTTTACAAGAACGGTGCATTGGGGACGCAGGCCGAGAAACGTAGCGAGGCGCAGGGAAACAGTGCGGCGGGAGCAGAGCAGCAAGCGTACGATGAGAAAATTGGAGGAATGGGGACAGGACAGCAGCCCTGGGGTCATGGGAACGACGTTCCTCATTTCGATAAGCGTGGGCATTTCAAGACGCAAGAGGGTGTGTTGGGGAGGAGGAAGATGAGGGGAGTGCTTGGCGATGAGGATGCAGGGGTGTCAGAGGAGGGAGGGGGAGGGCAAGGTCCTATGGGGTTGTTTTTGTGGATTGGGGCGTTAGTTGGGTTGAGTGTGCTGGTACCGAGTTTGGTCGGGGTTAGGGCTGGGCGGAAGAAGACGAGTCACTGATAAGCAGGTACCTTTTCTTGCAGGGAAGAGAGTAACAGCTGTCATGTCAGACACAAGCGAGAACCAGCCACTACAGCAAGAGGATATATAACGACAGGCTATAGAGGAAGCGTATACTATGTGTGTGAAGACCTTGATTCCAGATATTGAGACTATAGAAACGCCACATCCAAAGATGAGCAGAGGCGACCCTTCCTTCAATATAGAAATCTACACAATAATTCCCTCAAGTCTCGTCTGAGATGCACAAGAAGAAATCGGGGATGTGCTCAAATACCTCTCTAGTACACGGCCGCTTATGAAGTACATGATGATAGAAACGGTTTAACCTTCAAAGGTAAAGCTAGTACCGATCTTGTGGGTGGCCTGGTTGAGCTTCTGGGTGTCGAAAGAGGCACCGAGTCCTAGAGTGACACCTGGGCGGAGTAGAACATTGTATGCGACGGCGGCGACACCACGGTCGTTGATCTTAGCCTGTTTTCTTGTTAGCGATCGTTCCTGGTCAAGGGGTTTAAAAAGGCTACCTTGGCGAAAGAAACAGGATCGATTCTGTACTTGGTAGCAACCTCAAGACCGACCTGATTAGCGCTCTTCGAGTCCCAAGTAGCCTTAGCACCTGCCTCAACCTGCGAGTTGACCTTGTGGTAGTACGCTGCGGAGAAGATGCTCAAGTTGTTAGCCGCAGTGACGCTCGCCGTGTATTCCTTAGTGGTATATCCGATTGCAGCAGCATATCCGGTGATAGCAGCCTTCTCAACCGAGTATCCAGCGGAGGCACCGACAAGAAAACCATCTTGGCCGATGACAGCGTCGATGTTGGCAGTGGGGCCCTTGAGGAGGTCGAAGAAGGCACGGGCATGCAAGTTAGGCTGCTTGAAGTGCAGGTTGAGCTTAGCGCCCTTGGCCTGGGTGGAGGGGAGGAAGTTGCCTAACAGTTCGGTCTTGAGGCCCTTAGCGATGGTGTCGTTGAGCTCAACCTTGGTGTCGAGTGCATTGATGGTGTTCCAGGACTGGGTGACGGTGGCACCTGTGCGGTTTTGGTAAACATATGCTATGTCAATATATGGGGGGTAGCCCCAGGCGGGCGCAACGCATTGATAAATGTGGATTGAACGATGGGAGAGGGGGGAGCGGTAGATGGGAATGTCTACGGAAAGTTCGGAGAAAAATGGTGGTTTACCAGATGGCTTGTCGGCGTACTTCGCCTCGAGCTAGAAAGACACAAAGGTTATCATCAGCATTCGTAATTCCTCAAGTTCCAATTGTGTGTGCTTCGGGGAGAGATGTGAGAGCCAGTGCTGTGTATATTGCGTTGCACGTACCAGACCGCTTGTAGCACCTTCATGCGTTGACTTTCCGGTGACCTTGAAAGCGACGTTGTTTGGGGTGTTGCTCTTGACCTCGATGGCAGCGGATCTGAGGTATCATGTTAGAAGTGACCAATATGGATTTAGTATATGTATAACCCACGCGGTGTGGTAGAAGTCCTTGTTCAGCAGCTACACACCAAGTTAGCTGGCGCAAAGCATGCGATTGAAGGTGTATAGCCTTACATCGTTGGAGGCTTTAGCCACATCGGCGAAAGCTGGGATAGACATCTTTGGAGTGTTCAGAGAGTTAATTGAGGTGGTGATGGGAGAATGAAATGGGTTTGTACGTGGTTGTTTATTTTGAAGCTTCAAAAAACGGGAGATGACGGGAGGTTTGGACCACCTGCAGCTTGGCCAGGGGTCAAGGGCACGTGGTTGGATCTTCTCGTACCGTAAACTTCATTTCAGCATTGACTGCACTCAGCCGTGACGCTCTAACAAGCCAAGCTAGCATAGACTGGCCTAGCACTCAATGTTTCCTTTGTTATTCCTTTAATTTTTATTTATTTAAAAAGCCCCTTTACCTGGGCGTACTACATTACATATAACTTCATATTCTAGCGCTTGCAAGAGTTAGCTGACTACAGTTCTTCTGTAACCAGTAGATCCTCCACTACTACTACTACTACTACTACTCAATCGTGAGAATTACATGAAGAATGGATTTTGTTGGTGTAAACAGTTGTTTGCTAGCTGAACGTTTTCTTATATACCTTTGGTAGCTCTTCGTCTTTACCGTGCGAAAGCTTCACATTTCCAGGCACAAGTTGCCCAGCACACATTTCTATTCTTCTATACTGCAACATGTACCATGCTTAGAGCCCAAGGGTATAAAGAAGAGTATTTGTCTCCTAAGAGCACAACCCACAGTAGTTGTAGTAATTGGCCAAGCAACTCAGAAGAAATTCTTACAGTGCTGATTCTATTCTGCAGCATCATACTTCTGATTGTGGATGCCAATGGCTCTTCCACTAGGATCCGTCTGCTTTGACCATGTGGGTGTCCATCTTGTGACGGTCTCTGCGCAATGAGGTGGGAAGAGCTCGTCAAACATCATACGGTACCAGTATCTAAACCCATTAGCTTTTGCACTTTCCAACCAACTGAAGATAACTTACGCCTCTTTCGAATCAGGGATATCAACACCCCATTCTGCTTTCGGGTTGTTCATCATCTCATCTGTGACGTGGAGCTCAGCATTGTCTTTCAATGCATCTATCCACCCGTAGCCAACTCCATCACTGAACTGCTCCTTTTGTCGGTAGAGAATGTTATCTGGGAGGTATGGTTTAGCGCCGGGCTCGTCGGAGACATCAAATGCCTTTCGCAGGATGTATTTCTCCATTCGCTCCTTGGTGATCAGCTTCTCCTCGGGGTCAATGTCCATGGCCACTTCCAAGAACTGGATCTTACGTTAGCTCCGCACTCATGTCAGAGGTGGTCACCTTACCTCCTTATCTAAGAAAGGAACACGGGCTTCCAGTCCCCATGCCGATGTCGACTTGTTGGCTCTCAAGTTGTCGAACAAATGCAGGTTCTTGATTCTGCGAATTGTCTCTTCGTGGAACGCAGCCTTCGATGGGGCAGCGTGGAAGTAAAGGTATCCTCCGAACATCTCGTCGCTTCCTTCTCCACTCAGCACCATCTTGACACCCATAGCCTTAATTTTTCGTGAAAGCAAGAACATGGGCGTCGAAGCGCGGATAGTCGTCACATCATATGTCTCCAAGTGGTAGATAACATCCGAAAGAGCGTTCAATCCATCGTCGATGGTGAAAGTCATGTCATGATGTTTTGTACCCAGGAACTTGGCGACCTCCTTCGCAGCCTTGGTATCTGGCGAGCCTGGGAGACCAATGGAGAAAGAGTTGAGCTGCGGCAAGTAGGTCAAGGTAGAAAGCTTGTTGTCATCATCAATACCAACAAGTCCTTCTCCTCTATCCTCGTTCTGCTCAGTCGCTTCCGTAGCACCCTGCTCTAGAGCTGCAGCTTTCAGTCGTAACGTCTCACGTTGAGCAATAGATGCGACGAGACTCGAATCCAGACCTCCAGATAGCAGAACACCATAAGGCACCTCGGCCATAAGTCTCTTGCGAACAGCTTTCTCGAATGTCACTCTCAAAAGCTTGTAGTCGATTGGTGTGGTTGGAACCTTGGCGGGATCCCACCACGAAGGCTGGAAATATCTGGTTGTCTTATCCGTTTTTGAGTCATATACATGTCCTGGTGGGAAAGAGATGATCTTGTCGCATGTGTTTTGCAGACACTTCAGTTCCGAGGCAAAGAACGTAGCTCCTGGCATTGTGCTCGACCATCCCTGGTAGAAACTTGTAACTCCAATTGGGTCGCGTGCTGCAATAGTTCGGTCTTGGGCTTTGTCGTAGAGGACGAATGAGAACATGCCGTCGAGGCGTGAAGCCGCGTCGATACCATATTCCATGTACTTTTGTAATATTAGCCATGTATACCATTCTTGACTGGCAGGTTGCTCACCAGAGGGATTATGACTTCGCAATCTGAGTGTGTCTTGAAGTGATATGGAGTCTTCAGACCCTTTCGAATAACTCTGTGGTTGTAGATTTCTCCATTGACAGCAAGTGCAATGCTCTCGTCCTGGTTGGTGAGAGGTTGCGCTCCAGAATCAACTCCAACGATACTCAAACGTTCGTGGGCAAGAACTAACACAAATGTAAGTCATACCAACTTTTGCACCAAAATTGGTAGGGACGCGTACTTGTCTGGTTCGCGACATAGCTTCCCGACCAATCTGGACCCCGATGTCTACCTGCGAGTAGTTAGCACGGAAGTTCTTGTTGACAGGCGAAAGACGACAGATGACAGCTGAAGAAGTTGGAGTAGGGTTGACAGCTGCAGCTCTCGCAGAGGCCAGAGTATACATACACTGCTTGACCATCTTCAATGCAGTTGGCTTGAAGGCCTTCGCATCGGGCACGTGATGGCATCCTACAATTCCACACATGGCTGCTTCTGGTGGAAAGTTGAGTTCGAGATTGTGTTGAGGCGGGGCGTTGTGCTGGCTCAGATGAGAAAGATTGTTGGCGAAATTTGGTCAATTGAGCTTCAGAACTGCTCTAGTTGGAAGTCTCGAATTCTTCTATATTCTCCAGAAATCTATTACTGGAATTATTGTTGTCTTGTACTGTACTATGAAGCTTGGTCTGGATGTGCTGTGACTCCTCAAATCCCACACCAAGAATTTTGAGACCGCCGAAAATCGGCTGCTTGGCTTTCATCCTTGCTTATCCGATAAGCTCGCTTTGGGTCAGCACTGATTTAGATCATATCGTTTTGTATAGCAGAGAGAACGACAAAGAAGCACCAATTTACTAGTGGTCAGTTCTCATGGCCAATATGCATTTGACTTATTTAGTGGTCAGTGCTGACTGCTGCACTATGGCCATTACACCACATTTTATACAGGCGAAAAGATTCGCCCACTACCGTAGGTAGAATCTGGTTTAATGGCCTCCTATCAACTCAAACTCTATACAACGTCCAAGATATGAAGACACCTCTTCTTCTTCGAACACTACAGTGCCGAGTTTTAAGGCCGCGATCGCTATCGAGTGTTCTGAACCCAAGGCTTTGTTATTGCCTTTCAATGTTCTAGCACTGTCGAGTGATCGAGTGATCAAGCGCTTGATGTTGGGCCATTGAACCAGAATCTACGGTAGATTATGTTCTGAGAAGACATAATGTGACATGAAGAGTATGTAGGCTGTGATCGGAAAGGTGAGCTTGGGAATATGGATGGATACTGGTAGAGCACTTGCTGTTGCTTGTGATAACTGACGTACATGTACCAAGTCAAATGGCAGTCCTAGTCGTATCACCGGAAAACAAAGGCGTAGAAGTTGTATGGGTTCTTTTCGCAGAGTCTCTTAGCGATCCATGCAACCAATGGCCGTGAATGTCATTCCCCATCCAACGCCATCCTTCCAAAACCACGCTACAAAACATGTCGATCTTGATGACTAGTTCAAGTCCTAAGGAGCAGGATTATCGCGAACAATGCGCTTGACCTTGTGCTCGTATGCCGCACGATCCTTCTTAAACAAATTGTAAGCCTCAGCCTGAGCGGGTGAGTCAGGATTAGGGTCGTCCAGCAGATCTTGTACACCTAGGAGGATTTGCTTGATCGTAATCGCGGGCTTCCATCCTTCCTCTTCGTTCAGGATGGAGAGACAGACGGTACCGGAAGGGTAGACGTTGGGATGGAATAGGGGTGGTGTGAACTTGCCTGCCTGTGGTTAGTGGTGCGATTCCCATATCGTACGCGCGCAGATTCTTACACTTGGGTGGCTTCGTTGGGTATTCTGTTATGGATGTTAGCAGATATTAGAATAGGGAGGGTATCGAAAAGTCTTACCATCGGGAAAGATAACGCTCATTTTGAACAGTCCGCCCTCCCAGAGAGTCTTTTCCTTGCCTGGGACACCACACTCCCATACCTTCAGATCCAGAACACCTGCAGCATTGCGTTGGGGCTTTGCGTAGAATCCAAAGGGATGGTCTTTGCGCCATGACTTTCGCTCTTCATTCAGACGGTTTGTGCAAAGAGCCATGATTGCAGCGGAGGTGATGAGTATAAAGCGGCTAGAATGATTGACAAGCCTATTGGACTTTTATGTGGCGGTTCTTTGGTGAATTTTGAGGCTCTACGATGATCAGCGGCTGGTGGGGCAACTTTCCGGCGCGAAAAGTGTGGCCGAGGTCTTGGTGACAGAAGTCGTTCCATTCACGTAACTTTTGAAGAAGTATTGGAAACGAACTCCTGCTACGAAATCAAGACATCTCTGAGGATATATCCTTCTCTACCTCCTTGATCAAATAATATTCTTGAATACACAAGTTTGCAGCAATCAAAGTTTCTTCACCTGCTTGAAGGGGTATTCATCACAAGCAAGCAAGCCAACAACCAGGACTAAGAAAGTTCACAAAGATGGATGGAACCACAGAAGAAAAGAAGGATCTCATAAATGCAGAGGAGCTAAAAGAGGAAGCTATAAAAACAAAAGTAATGCTAGAAAAATCAGAGCCAGCTGCAGCCATACCTATACAAACATCGACAGAAGTTGAAGATATCGTCCCTGATCCAGATGAGGACGATCTAGACGATCTAGATGGTACGCTAACTCGTATGTATCCTCTGCAGCTTTTTCTAACATATAAACAGATATGCTAGACGAGTTTGTGCCCTCAAAGCGAGAACTCAAAGTCCCATCAGTGCCCTCGGTAGCAAAGCAATCAGACGCCATACCTGATGCGACAGAGGGGATATCAGACGATGACTTCGCCGTGCAACTACAAGCCGGCATGAAAGATCTGCTGGGCGAGCTGGAAACATCGCCAGATATGCAGGCGCAATTCGAGAGCATGTTGAAGGAATTTAGTGGTGCGGGAGCTGCAGACACGAAAGCACCATCAACGACGGCTAGTACTGCGAAAATCACAGCGAAGTCGGGTCCTTCTTCAGCAGCAGGTGAAGAGAGTTTCCAAGAAACAATCAAGAAAACCATGGAACGTATGAAAACCTCTGATTCCAACGCGACAGCCACAGCTTCTACCGCGAGCGAAGACGACTTACTAGCCAATATGATGAAGGCTATGGCTTCCTCAGGCATGGGTGGCGGCGAGGGGACGGATGAGGACTTCTCGAAGATGTTATTAGGAATGATGGAGCAATTGACAAACAAGGAGATTCTGTACGAGCCGATGAAGGAGCTACATGATAAATTCCCGGACTGGATGGAGAGGAACAAGGGCAAAGTGCCGGAGGAGGATATGAAGAGGTATCTGGAGCAGCAGACGTATGTGAAGGAGATTGTGGGGAGGTTTGAGGCAAAGGGGTACTCTGATGATAATGCGAAGGATCGGGAGTATATTGTCGAGAGGATGCAAAATGTGAGTCGTCTCGAAGATATGCAAAGATTGAATGCGCTGCTAATAAGTGGTAGATGCAAGCGGCTGGATCACCACCTCCTGATCTAATTGGAGACATGTAAGTCGTTCCACCATAGATACTTCATCGGGTAATACTGACAGGAGCACAGGGCTGCGGCGCAAGAAGCGTTCGGTGCGCCTGATGAAGGATGCGCTCAACAATGACCCTCTTTTCCATAATAAAATCTCACAGTATATACCCCAGTTCCAATTTGAAAGCATTCAAACTTTCAAGAAGCATGAAACCCAATCCCAGACATCGAAAAGAACGTTCTCTATGGTATCTGTCGCATGTGTTGCATATACTGGCGAGTCATTTACATGAATTCATGGCAAGTCAAAATGACGTCCTAAATGGTAAAATCACGATGCCGAGGAACAATTATCCAATTATAGTCTTTGTTACTAGTATGATAGGTTGGAAGAGGTCTCTGCTGTCTCTATTCGATTACCAAGATATGTTTAGCTCAAAGGATAAGGCACAATACTTTGTCCTTGCGTTAGTACAAGTTATTCAAGCGAACAGATGAGCATATCAACGAGCAACCTTCTATCCCATGGATATAAACCATCAGCCTCTCTCAATGCAGTTCTTCATCCGGCTCGCAACTACCTGATACGGACAGGACTATCATCAAACCTTCAAGGCTTTTTATATCGATTGACAAATCTTTGTAAGTTTCTGGCAGCGTGCATACTCAGGTGCAAAGCCTACACTCTAAAAGCCCGCCGCCATGTCCACCGATCTCGAAGCACTTAAGGTCGACAACGCAGCAACAGAGGGTGGTCGCGTCGTCGAGAGCAACCTCCCTACCACCCACGCCTTCGTCACCAGCTTACTTACCACCGAACGTCTCAAGATAGCACCCCGCTGCCATCCTACCATTCCGCCTACCCTGCAGCGCAAAAGTCGCATTCGGACTATGTACGGGGCGTGCATGAGCGGGTGAAGCGTGCGCAGGCCGGGCTCCCTATCCCTTTCTGACGACACATCCGCGCACACAAGAATCACCCGTCTCCGCCGACTTCTATTGAAACGCGCGCTATGTGGAAGAACAACATCATAAAGAATACTGTCAAGTGCGGCGTCATTATGCTTCTTCTTACCGCTGCGGGCGTTGTCATCTGGTGGTGGGCTTCTCCTAATGGGAATTGGAAGGAGTCGTAGTGGTACCATCACAGTGATTTTCTGCTCTTCTGATGCTTCCTTACTCTTTAGTTAAGTGGGTGTTTGGTGGGATACATGGTCTGCATTGTTCTATGTCTCCGGATAAGTGAGCATTGTAGGACTTTTTGAATTAGCGAATCTGATCAACAATAACCCCTTTTTTTTCCTTACCTTACTGGGCTCAACTAACATGATATAAACTGATGTGTAAATGTTAATGAACCTTTGCAGCCCCATTGTTTAAGACTACCTCTTCACCTTACTGCCTTGATTGAAAAGGGGAGGTTGACCTAAGCGAAACCGTTACCCCTGAATTGCCACCGCTAACGCCTCGGCAGGAAAGTTCGATATCTGGACTTCGGATTCCGCATCCACTTCGAAAGACACCTCTCGCTCCTCCTACCATACAGCTACGATTCTCACAATGGCAGTCTCTTCCTCCACTGTCACTACCTCACGGTCCCGAGCTGCCAACGGCGTGATACGCTCAAAGTCCTCATCGCCAACCCCTCCATCAGAAGCTCCCCCGCCATTGGAAATGAAAGACCATGACTTCTTCTGGACATACACCGAAGAGCCACATCGCACACGTCGAATGGCAATCATTAAAGCTCATCCGGAAGTGACGAAGCTCTGCGGGCCAGAGCCCCTCACAAAATACGTTGCTCTGGGCGTCGTGTCCTTGCAGATAGCTACCGCATATGCTTTACGAAATACACCTTTCTTGTCATGGGCGTTCTTCTTGACAGCATACATAATTGGAGCAACTGCAAACCAGAATCTGTTTCTGGCGATTCATGAGATTAGTCACAATTTGGCTTTCCGAAGTCCTGCTATGAATAGAGCACTTGCGATATTTGCGAATCTGCCAATTGGGATACCATATAGTGCTTCTTTCCGCGTAAGTTCTCCCTCACTGCACCGAAAGAACACACAACTGACAGTACCAGCCATATCATCTCACACACCACAAATCCCTAGGCGTTGACGGTCTCGACACTGATCTCCCCACCGCGTTCGAAGCAGTCTTCCTCGACTCTCTCGCTGGCAAAGCATTTTTCTGCACCTTCCAAATCCTTTTCTATGCCATGCGCCCAATCTTCGTCTACGCCGTGCCCTTTACATCCGTACACTTCATCAACATTGCCATACAGGTGCTGTTTGACATCGTCCTTGTCAAATACGCCTCCGTTAACTCTCTATACTACCTCATTCTCTCCTCTTTCCTCGCAGGCTCGCTACATCCTTGCGCAGGCCACTTCATCGCCGAACATTATGTCTTTGAGAAAATCGGTCTCGCTGCCAGAGATCCTTTGACGAATACACATATTCCCGAGACGTTCAGCTATTATGGGCCACTGAACTTCTTCACATACAATGTGGGACTACACAATGAACATCATGATTTCCCCGCCATACCGTGGACGCGGCTGCCAAAGCTGCATGAGATCGCAAAGGAGTTCTATGAGGATCTGCCGACGCATAAGAGTTGGGTGGGTGTGATATGGCAGTTCATTTGGGATGAGGAAGTTGGCATGACGTGTAGAGTGAAGAGGAAGGAAGGTGGGAGGAAAGTTGGTGGGTGGATGCAGAGCGAGGTCCAAGCATGAGGATGTGTATGTGAGCGACGTATTGATGTATAGACGATATAGACTGAAAAGCAACAGATTGCTAAAATCGCAGCACACTTTTGCTACCGTGATCTATGTGCTTAATTATCCAGCATCAGGACCTGTCAGTGTCGGGACTTTCTCCTGCCACTGTCACTGTAGGACTGAGGTTTCGCTCATTGCTCAAATGTTTAACAATCCCATTTCCTTCTCTTGCCTCCAACTTCTTCTCCACCTTTTCTGTGTCATAATACTCCGGAATTCAAGCCTTCCTCAAGCGCTTTAATATGGAGTGCCAATGGCTTACAGAGTACCTTCAAACATCCGAAACTGCCATCGATCACCATCTCACACCCGCCCTAATCAATATAACCCCCCCTCTCCCCCTGAACAGGTGATAATGCAGCAATCCAACGCCATCTTCACTTCTCTTTACCATCAGCCCTGCTTTCTCGAAGCCTGCGAGCAGTGCGGCGTCGTGCTGCGCCATCATCTGCTTCGCGCTGATCATGAATATCAAAGCGATGGGCAGCGGGAAGCTGTCGCCTACTAAGTCGGCGGAGGACGTGGGGAGGGTTTTCCAACCGCCGAGAAAGAGGGTATTGTCGGCGGTGATGGAGACGACCAATGTGGGACCGCACTGGATGATGGTTACGGAGGGGCCGCCGTGGGCGATGAGTCCTTGTGCTATGTCGAAGGCGCTGGTGCCGCAGCCGCAGCCGATGATGACGATCTGGGTCCATGCTAGCAGCCGCTTGGGCTTGGGGATATTTCCCTCAGTGATGGAATGGGGAGTTAGAAAAGGACAAGCCTTTTTGATATTGAGATCTGGTATCAGACGCGCTGACTTGCGATCAATGGTGTGGTAGATCTGCCCATTCAAAGTGCTTCCATTCGTGGATTCAGGATGCAGGCTCGTTGCTGACGAGGCCTGATGCGAGAACAATGTGGTTTGCTGTCATGGTCCGCGCAGTACCATCGGCTGATTTTATAGGTACGGTTTTCGCAAATCGAGTCGTTGTACTCCGCTTTTACAACAATAATGCCAAACTCGGTGTTCAGACCTATGGCTTTCTGATAGGGCTCCGTCCAGCTGATGATGTCCCTTGTCGTCAGGAACTCTGGGAAGTCCGCTGGATAGTCAAGATATGGGAGTTTATCAGAGAATTTGGGCGTGTGCGATATGATGGACTGTTTGAGAGGTTGGTAGTGATCTTACACTTGATGGGGAAGTGGGTGTACTTCGTAAAGTTGACGCCAGGCTTCTCCGACTTGAGGAGTCTTTTCGACGGTGAGCGCTGAGACTTTGAAAGCTATGAGTTAAGCCGCGAGCATCAAACTAGAATTTCCTAGGCATTAATCAGCGAGAGGAAGCGTATATAGTAGGAGGAACGAACACACCTGCTCCGAAAATAAGCGCTGGGTTTTCGTAGGCTTCGAGACATCAGCTGTGCGTTCGATATCTTGGGCTACTTTCTCCAGAAATCTGGTAAGCTCGTCCAAATTGACATGCATAATTTACGCCTTCCATGTTTTAGTTTTAGCATCAACATCAGCCAAACGAAAGATACCTCGGCCACCAGCAGCTTTGTTCTCAGATGTAAATCCAGCTTTGATCCATATCAGGCCTCCCATATCTGACAGTCTGGGCTGAAGAGCTTCTCCGGTGACGATCTTGAATTGGCCGAATCTGACTTTGGCGGCTTCTGCATGTAAGCAGTTGCAGATCTCAGAAGTGCCGGTTTTGGTAGTGAAGCTCCAGGAACACGCCAGAATGTCTCGTAAGTAAGACTAGGCGATGAAGAGACTGGACGCATCTTGAGTGTGATGGGTGATGCTTTCTTGGGGGAGGAGAGCCAGGTCTTTGTGGTAGCTTGAGGGCCGATTGTGGCTCGATCGACACCTTCGTGAAGCACGAGCGTTGGCAGCTTCGCCTACTGCCATGGTTGCTAATGACAAGCAACTGTGAGGTAGGTGAATTCAATCTGTTCAGTGTTTCACAGAGATTCAATTCGTACAGTGCGGCGTTGTTTTTTTTAGAGTTTTTTTTTACAACATCCCTTGGTCAAGGAGCGCTATATATGTTGCTTCGGCCCTATGCCAATTCTTCCAATTCCTAGGAACTAAATTCTCACTGTCTGTGAGAGGCATACTCAGCGCCGAATGCGAGTTCTCAGTCGCATGGTCAAGCTCCTAGCTATTGCATTGGCTTCTGAGCAACAAATGGATCACACGCGTATCAAATCGTAAATTGTTCACCAGTGAATCTGTTGGTACATACCGGTCAGTCTGTTGCAGTGCATTCTCTGTATTACGTTGAGATGGATCTGGGTCTAGCTCAGAAAAAAGGGTGGTGCGGTCGCCGGTTGGTTGAGCGACAAGCGACACTTTAGAGATGTTGTAGTAGATCTTTTAGCTGGAGCTATTTGCCTGAACCTCTTAGGAGTGCCACTTCCTTGTTGACCAACAAGCATTTGAACTATTGTATTGAACTATTTTATTGCTGAGCCCTGAAGCGCTCACTCTTGCAGAGCTCACTTTGGGTGATCCTTACACCCGGGCAAGTATGGAATAGGTAATGAATGGTAGGCAGGAGTGTGCATATGATAATCTTGTCTGAATGTGTCGTTCTTTTTCGTTGTTCATGCGTAATCCAGCAACCAAGCATTCGTAAAATGTATCAGTAGTTTCCATCCAATTACGACTTCGTAGGGCTGTTTTCTGAACGGATTTCGATCTTTGTAGACAAGCATCTTACAGGTCGCTTTTGAGATCTTTGAAGCCTCCCGATCTGGTTCAATATACCTCGAGTACGTCTAGTCGCCATAGAGTCAAAACACTCTCTCTACCTCTTCCATGCCTTCCTGTAGGGTCATCGATTTTGAGGTCGCGGCAGATAGCTCTTAACTTGGACGTACCATTCTTGTCAAGTTCGCCATAGAAATGACGTCTTTTTGGTGTCGACCAGCAGTCTGTAGCTTCAGGGTCTGGAGAAGGTGCAATACGCAGATTCTTACGCGTTGTGGGTGCCATTTTGGCCTGTATTAAGTCAAATCTTCAAAGCTTCGATTTTCCGAGTTTCAGGAATCTGCTGACTAATCAGGGTGCGGCACCAATTCTGTCAACCACTGGTGCCGCTAGGCTTTCCGGCTGATCTAAAATTGACCTTAAAATTAGAATGAGACACCAAACCAATATCCGGTGCACAATGACAGACCACAAATCCTTCGCTGTGTAGCAGTCACAAGGCATCTCGAGCTCGTACTCAGGCGATAGGTCCAGCCGCTCAGCTGAGTTCCATTGCCAGATGACTTCAGCGATACCCGTTCCAGGCAACGACGGATGATTTCTTTCCCACGCGATCATTCGTGTCTAGCGGCTCATTCGGATATCTGCATTTATTGATCGATACTATTGTCTGCGGTCGTCAATCAAATAATTCTCTTGTTTAGTGGCTCGCCTGTAATCACCTTGTACGCAATCTTACCAGTTTCTGCCCCAGCCTGTATTTTGGCAACAACGATATCTGAAATATTTGCTAGGTATGGAAGCTTGTCAGAATATGACTTTAACGGGGCTGCCATCCTTGTGTTGCCTTGCGGTTGCTTCCAGTCCGTATGATTCGCCTTCCCTAAGATAAGATGGCGAGCCACAAAGCCTTGAATGTATACCGGCTACCATTTTTGCATCTCTAGACTCCTAGTGTGGATAACCATCGCTAGCTCTCGCTCTCTGAGTCTGGAAAGGCATCCTTCAAGTCACTACTTGTTGTAGTTATAGGTTCTACTGCCGGGATGGCCACGCAAGTTAGGGTATCCGCTGACTTTCTAGATAAGCTTTGGCAATGAACGGTTCACTATCCCATTGTAGCGCGTGTTGTGTTTGGTACATGGTATTGCTGTTGATGATTATAGCCTAGGAGGATGTTGAGCGGTATGGCTAGTGGAACTCCCAAATATGGCGTAAATATCGACTTTATGCAGCCGCGTGGAAGAGTAGTCTTCTTGGTTCATCACGTAACATGTTAACTTGCCCACGATTGTCCTGCCCTTGCGATCTTGGTCCGCCAATCCTGACATTATCGACTAGTATACTTTCAGTCGTGAAGTCGCGACATCTCATGATCACTGACTTGAACCGAATGGAACGGATGTACATTACAATATGCAATGAGGATAGCGGAGAAGGATCGCTCGCTTACAACGTTACAACGATGTAGGCCAAAATACTAATGACAGGCGAGGATGATTAGCTGAAGCACTTGGACTCTAAAGCTCATGACTTTGGTAGCTGTCATTGGGGTTGAAGCCAAATAGAATGGCAGGGAGGTGTGAAATCTTCTTTACTTTTCCAGCTGCATTTGTTTCTAATCTGGGCACAACGTGGTAGAGGCGCCCTATTCCGACTTGACTAATTGAGTATGGAGTGCTCCAAGCCCAGCAAGAGCGCCTGAGTCTAACGAATCTGGATTGTACAACGCTGCACATGGGGTTCAAAGTGGCTTTCTATCAGTATGATGATCAAAGAACTCACGTCCCTCCTCAATTAGACCCTAGCTGCAGGTGAAACTAGCTACACATTCAAACATATCATGACATTGGCTTATCCTACCACCAGACCAAGATTATGATGTATCGTCGGTCAAATGAAAGCCTTGCCTGACTAGGAGTATCGATATTGGCAAAAGAACATGGTTTTGTTAGTTTGTTGCATCACTCGTACAGCAACTCAGCTCAAATTGTGGCTCGCTTTGGCTGAACTGCAGAAAAAAACCTCCTATGGGTCCTGACGCCACCATTTCCATGTAGGGTGAATCGAATTGACTATTAAGACGACCTGCGAACACTCCCGTCTTGAATGTGAGCTTCCAAAATCCGTCTTCTTGAAAAGTTTGTAGGTACCCGGACGCATCTCACCGCCACTCAACCGAGCATGTCTTCAGCTTCCGGACAACGACCGCGACAACGAACATCAACATCTTGTGGAGAATGTCGCAGAAGAAAGCAAAAGGTACGTTTTCGAGTACGATATTTCTTGTTTTGAAGGTCAAATGAAACTGATTGTATAATTCAGTGCAATCAAGCCAAAGATAGGCCCTGCAACAATTGCGCAAGGCGTTATCCTCCTGGTAAGTCGAGGTGTGAGCGCTTCCCCCCAGTCCTGGATCACCAGTCATCATGGAATATACATCAGTAATGTATCGCCCAGGTTCCCGGCATATTGGTGGAGGAACATGGCATTCCCAAAATAGGCCACTGTCCAGCGTCGCTTGCGATGCAAGTGCCGCAGTTGTGCAGGAGCCGCGTGAAAATCAATACATGCTTCAGCTTTTCTCGCACCTATTCTCCGTTTCCTCGCGTGCATGATGATGAATCCAGCTAAATTGAGATTCAGTGGCTTGCATATATGACAGTGGAATCTCCAGGTACTACCAAACCTCTATCTGAACCCATAACCATAGCGTTTGACTAAAAGTGGCAGCAGGGGTTCGCCGGTCGAAAGATCTCTAGACGAGGATGGTGCGAGCCACGAGGACGTCTCTTCCGATTATAGAAGTTGTTCGCAGCAATACACGCCTGTTCCCGATGCTCAGTACACCGATTCTTCCAATGCCTACTACGCTGCCGGTCAGACCAGCGCCGCCAACTATTGGTCTCAGCAACAGGAGCCCTCTTGTACCAATCAATACTCCACGGCTGCATCGGATACGTCGTGCTACACCGTAGTCGATACCACAGCAAGCACACGTGGCAAGTCCTTCGACGCGGGGTATTATGCCACCGAATTTCCGCCTGATAGCAGTCCTGCAGCTCACCAGTCTGGGCCATGGTATTCTGCATCCGGAGAGCCGAGAGCCTCCGTCAAAAGCCACGCAACGTACATTGCTTTCGATACTCCCATCAACATATCGAGGTGCGTTGGCGAAGCTGCTTACTATTCTCAGAATAATGCACTGTAGCCGATAAGAACTACTTGTCTTGCAGCCGTTCGATGAGAGACCGTATCACGATGGCCGTGTCCATGCTGCATGGTCGGGGAATGACCTCGTGGTTCAAAAAGAAATAATGACGGCGGACTGTTGCTAGACTGCCCTTCAGTGCTGGTAACGTCTTTGGAATTTTTGCAAGCATTGGTGTTTAGTGTCACGAATATTCATTTGGGCACGAGACTTCCACTTTTTATTGACGACTGACGAAATCGAGTTCAAGCTGGAAGTGGAGGCTCTTGATACGACTGTATGCTCTACACAGGTATGAGAAAGATTCCTAGGGGGTACCATTCACATACTACTATTACAACAGACGAAGACTTTTGTGGCGAACATATAGGAGCTTCTCAATGTGGCTGTCTCTGCTATATTGTGGGTAGAAAAATCTGGCGCAAGCTTTTCTCCATAGTCTTTAAACAAGATCTTCCTTGTCTAACACGGAGTTCGAGAAATGAACATGCATTCTAGATGATATAGCGTCCCACTGAACGAGCTTCAAGTTCGCATCAGTCGGAAAGCCAAAACCTTGTTTCGCTTTGCAGAACTACTGTCAAGCAACCCATAATTGCGCAACAGTGTAAGGCGTGTGTGTAATTTATGACTGAACTACAATCACAATAACTTGCATGACTAGAGTATCATGCAAGTGAGAAAATCCACCCTCAGGGCTACGACAGCGCCAACGGCATCGGAAACAGCGGTAGCACTATCCATTGTGCTCCCCCCCCCTTACTACTTTTAATGCATCAGCTAATTCACTTGTACCATATTCTGCAACAACATAAGCCTCTCACTTTCGCTGTGTAATTCTGTGTGTAATCATGTGTGTGCTAATATCAGCAGGGCGATGCAGAAATTCATCCCGATTGTAGCTACCTAAGCATCTACGCGACCGATATCATCGCGGCCTGCGGGCAGAAGGATAATCCGCATAATGTACAGGGCCAGCAGTTTAATAGCTACAACGATATTGTTTCATTCAGGGGCGCCGTTGTTTGCGGGGGCACGTCGTCGACATCGACATCGACTGCTGCTACTGTGACGTCAACGACTACGTCGGGGGCTAATGCGCCGATTGCAATGATTTGGGGGAAATGTGGTGGAAAGGGGTGAATGGGACCGACGACCTGTGCGCAAGGAATGTGTAGGGTTGGCAACGAGTAGAATTCACTGTGTCGGGATGACTGAGGTAGAGAGGAAATGAGATGAGATGAGCTGGTTGTTGGTTTCTGGAGTTTAGATCTCTGGCGCGTTGGATTTCTTGGCTTTTTGTCAATGTAGATAATGTGACTAGATACTCGAAGGGGTGAAGTTGAACTTGGGATTTGACAGAAGTTTCAACCTATTTCCCGTGCTATTTCGATCGCCATTGGGCGAGATGAACTTTGATATCCTATTTTGTCTTAGCTATAGGGACTTGTCAAGCACTATATCATTTTTCTCCAAACTCTATGGTTGTACCACCCTTCGATCCAACGTCAAGTTGTACCTGGTCGAAATCATGTAGCTCCATTGGACTCCAGTTCCTTATACGCCACTTGCTTCTTTGGTTTCTTGCTGCGTAGGCTGTACTGGATCATCCGGCTTCCTTCCCCAAACCACGTATATCTTGTGATAAGAGTGCACGCTGGTGTCGGAAATTGCCTTGCGAACGTTGACAAGATATACCTGTTACGCGTTAGCATGTTCAAGTCACCTAGGCATTTAGTCAAGGTACCTCTATCTCCTCTTTGGTCCACTCCAAGTCTCTAGTGAATGGTGCCATACTGAAAGCATTCAAACCAGCCAGCCAGTTCTCCTCTGACATTTTACCCAGCGATCTCTCCTCGGGGTCATTGGCCCAGGGATTCAACGGAAGCTTAAATATCTTCTCCTGCACATCAACAAACCCGGCCTGTTCATACCACTTCTTCATCCGGTTGGCAATGCGTAGAGGGCGGCCGGCTTCCATTGCAGCTTTGTCGCAGTACGAGGTCCATTCAAAAAACGGCCAGTCAGGTGGCATGGTTCCATCATCGCAGTACGGGGTAGTCATTGCCTCTTGGCCTTCCATCCATCCTCCGGGCTTCAGATGGAAGAATGCCTTCCGGATGATCTCGCTGAAGTCGGTGAAGGCGCCAAGCAATAGTCGAGTATGAATGTAGTCAAAATGCGCGGGCGGCACTACCCAGTCATCATCACTAGCATCATCAATGAAGAAATGGACGTTCTCTGGAACCAAAGGTGGCTGAATGGGTGAGAGGTCTGTTCCCTGGACTTCCGCGTCTGGAAACTCGTCGCCCATCTCAATGGCCCATTGCCCCGTACCCGTTCCGATGTCCAAGATCTTCTGGGGATTGGCTAGCGGTGCAAAGTAATTATGACCCTGAAATAATATTCTGAGGATCTCGAATTGAGAATCAAGTCTATCGATCTCATTTAGGTCATTTGGAAAGCGATATGCTGTGTTTTGTCAGATGGTGGTCGACAGTGGGCTGTGTGGCCGAGGGAACATACCTCCAGCACGGTATCCATGATAGGAGCGTCCGTTTTCCTTGGGAAACTCGTACACGCTGTTGGTGAGGGATTGTGTGTCACCACTACAGAGAAAGAGTTAGTAGGGTTGGCGTTTGGCGTTTGGGTGCTGCGGGTAACCTGTCGGTGCAGCCACCGTTACCAAGTTGCCGGGACGCTTACTCATAGCTTATTGGGCCTTCTCCGCTGTAGCAGATCGTCTTTCACGTAACAGTTAAGTCAGCATACATAAGTCTGGAGAAGTCTTCAGGGGCGCGATGGTTGCTAACATCACCGGTTACAGATCGATTGCTGCCACACTCAAATGAGCTGCGATGGTCGGACATTCTTCTGTGTAGATCACTTTCACCCATCAGTTTCTCGGTACCACGGCGAGGAGAATAGCCTACTGCGCTGCCACTGAATTTAGTGTTATGTCCATCAATACCGTAGTGGTTGTGTCCGCACTGGAAAGATCCAAGGGGAGGGCTACGAAGGTTCGGTCTCGGATGGCGTTGAAGCAAAACAAAGTTTGGCTAAGAGAGCCATCTCAAGAGCTGCCATATCAAATCGACAGGCATTAGACGCTCCAGCTGCCCGGTCACTTTTCTCTTGGGTCCGCGTCAAGCAAGCTAATGTAATCCAGTTATATGCTATTTGTCCGCCAATGAACAAAGCTACTGTGATATTGAAGACCGCAGGACGGGATGAAAGTGGGCGAAGTGTCGAGCGTGGGGGGGATGGGGGCGAAGTTCTTCAACACCTTTGATTTGAGTACCGCAGTTCTGCCGGTACTATACCTAAGTAGTGAGATGAGTGCTCTGTGGAGATGGGATACCGCAGATTAAATGACACGTTGCCTGCGTCTCCTGAGGTCTCGCGATCCAGGCCTACAGTCTGCAGTGGCCAAACGCTATCAACGAGCATATAAAGTCTAGAGCACTGGCATTGTCTCTACGAAAACGTCTCTGTACGAAAAGAGTCTCTGTTCTTTGTTTCAATTCGTATATGGAAACCCAACTAGCATGCTTGTTTCATGGTAGGTGTAGCAGGCCTCCCTACTCCGCAGCGCTATTGATGCTACACTTTCGTGTGTTGATGCTAATGCCAACGTTGCCATGAAACAAAATTCCTCCACGACGGGTATGTGTTTAGCAACACTCAAGGGACAAGCAATGGAATGATTTCCATTGATTCCTAGCAACGACTTTCTTTCCACCGGGCCCCGACCGAGGACGACAGGACGACTTTCCCAGCGCACACCTAGCTTGTGACAGCAAACGGAGAACACCCCTGCATAATGAGTAGGATGATATAGCCTCGGCATATCCGGATATAATCTACGAAATTACTCGAAGGTGATCACCATCAGCGAATCATTCACTTGACCATGATACGATCATGATCGCAAACTAGAGTCGTTAGCATACTCCTGGAAGGATCATATCTGCAGCTGCTAGAAAGGTGGCTCGCGGTGTACGAAATTAGTCGAACAAGCAAAAAATGCTACAGAAAAACACCTATTTTCAGCCATGAATCAGTCCCAAAAGCGCCCAATTACGAGATTAACAATAGGGAATTCGGGGAGCATTATACTACCCCTCCTGGAGCGTCTTTGCGCGCGATTATTTGGTGGGAGGATCGGCAGCCTCCTGAGAAGCGCGTCTCGAGGTCTGAGATATTTCGACAACTCCATGTTACCAGAACCCAAGGACATGACATTTATCGAATACAGATGACAATGGAGATGCTTCTTCTCCAACTACCCATCGATCGACTGAGGTTGAGCCGCGTGACATGAAGCTAAAGATCGCGGAAGAGCTAGCCCAAATAATGGAAGATATTATTGAAACAGCAGTTTGGTAAGGGTGCAGATTTACTTGGCTACAATCAGCTGAGGAGGCAGAGTTTGAGAGCGTGTCTGCACGTATTGTACGAGAGACTAGGAATATTCGAAGATATCATCTCTGCAAGGCTTGTCAGGTCATACGTTGATTCAGATCTTGCGCCACGACGGGAGAAATGGGCTACGGACATGAAGGCAAAATATCCTAGTAAAGAAGATTGGTGGCGCGTACAATGGAGTCATAAATCACATGCTGGCTTTGGGCCACAAGGACAAATTCACGTTATTCGAAAACCTGGCCAGCGAGGGCATTTTGATTGTGTTCAAGAGATTGAGTTCAAGAGATTAATGAACCTAAGGAGGACCGCAAAATACAGCATTTTTGGGCGGCAATTGGGTGGAATTTCAAATCCGATGTCACCTTTTATGACGTGCATGCGAATTCTAATGGAAAGATGACACATCGGGTGTATATTGACTCCATTTTAGACCCAACTGTTAAGCTGTGACTTAAAGCAGGGTATGATTTTGTAATAGAAGAAGACGGAGATTCAGGCCACGGGTATGATAAAAGTAACACTGATAATATTGTGACTAAGTGGAAGAAGAATCACGGTCTAGAGACACTCAATAATTGCGCTAGCTCTCCTGAATAGCGCCTATTGACAATGCCTGGCAACCAGTAAAGCACAAATTACGATCAATGGCACATTAGGACGACGATACAATGAGGGATTTAATAGTGGAAGAATGGGCAGGTTTGAAGCAAGAGAGTATAAATGCCTGGGTCGACGATTTTCCTAATAGATTGCAAGCTGTAATTGACGCGCAGGGTAAAATAAACCATTATTAATGCAATAAGCTAGAGTTATATACAATGCTATGATTTGGACATTATAAGACATAAATTCAAGGTGGTATGCAGTACTGTTGGAACTCACTCATTATCGTATTATTCATGCAGGTAGGTGGATGTGGCATTTTTTGGTCGCTCGGCTAATTTCATATACCGCGAGGATGGCTCACTTCCTCCCGTGCCGTACCCGAGATGTTGGGATGATAAATTCTCCGCCATAGTATTGCTATGGCCGCCCCGCGATCTGAATTATAGTGGTCTGGATCCCTGCTGTCTCATATGTTTGAACGGCTAGGACGGTAGAGTAGAGTAAGCAGTGTACTGCATTGTGTGACTCACTCCTGTTGAGTACCAAGTCACATCTGTATGTCGGGGTTGATGTCGTGGAAGAATTACGTGGCTTTCAGGAAACTGTCATCCTGTTGATCGTATCTAGATGCCGGACTATTAGTGTGACGAACGTCACTAAGAGCTAAAGCTGCATAGAAACGTTCATTGAGTATTATAGACCAATAAGCTAAAGAGAAAAGAAGAGAAAGAGAAGAGCCGCGTCTATCTACAAAGCTCTACTGAGCTGTACCGCACTGGTCCTAAATCAAATGAATCCTGCTGCCCCGGCCACATGTCTGTTAGAAATTGTGTAGAAAGTAACTTAATTGTTGTTAAGAAGTGTAACTCGTACTCTTCTATCTGTTTATATACATGTAGGCTTGCCAGCATATCTAAGCTCTTCAAGATGCAGTAGCTTCGGAGCAGGCCGCACAGCCGGACCTAGCTAATGGCCCAGGCTGCTATTCGCTGACACCTCGTGATATCTAACAATGCCATAGTGACTAGGTTCGTCACAAAATGTACGAGTTTGGAGCAAAATGTAAACGTGTGAGAATGGATCTCACGTGGTCGAATGTGAGGTATACGAAACGACTTTATTACTGCCATTTGAGCGAATACTAAGGTAGAGAGAA